>JAUESO010000262.1:0-88347 GCA_030914385.1 Drosophila antonietae
TTGGCGTTTGCCCCTACTACGTGCCTATTTAAATTTGCAGCGCTGATGCTGCACTTGATGCTGCACTATATGGAAAGTTGGCTATATTGGCTAGGCGTTTGAGTTGGGTTTGAAGACCGAAATTGAGAATTAATATCTGCAACAATTGCAAAATTAATGTGGGCTTAGCTTTTACTCATGGATATTTTTAAACTAACAAAGTTTTAGGTAAGGGAAACAATTTACAAATTTTCGGATTTGTTACTAGATTAGCTCGCTTACGTCAGTTTTTTTTTAATTTCTGATTTAGTAATCTAGAGTGTTAATCTTAATTGCAAAAGCGTGTTTTTGGAACATTTTTTTTCGCACAAAAAAGTTTGTTTGTTTTTGTTTTGTGTTATCGGCTTGGTCTTGCTCACAAAAAAAAGGTTTTTAAAATTTGCAAAAAAATGTATTATATTTATATATATACAATGAGTCAAAATTAAAAAAAAAAATGATATATACATATATTATATTTTATTTAATTAATTTCTTTATATATAAACATATACATTTATTTATTGTTTATTATATTTATATATAAAATAAATAATAATAAAATAATAAATAATAAAATAAATAAAATATATATAAATATAATAAATATTTATAAATTAAGTCACACATATGTACATATGTAAGTATATAAGTTTCATAATATTTCCAGCTGGCTGGAAATATTTATAATTTTAGAGTGGATTCACTCGTCTTTCGATTTAAAAGCGTATCAAATTTAGATCTAGAAATTATTGGAAATAATTAGAATTTCGAATTAGAAATTGGAAATTTAGATCTTAAAAAATAAAAATAAAATAATAATAATAATAATAAAAAAAAAATAAATAAATAATAAGAATAATAATAATATAGAATACTTGATATTATATTATAATATTTTAAATACTTAATATTATAAATTTAAAACACACGAAAAATATAAAATAGATTACTTGAAATTATATTTGTATATCTAAAATAATTTATATTAATTGAATTTCAAATATAATTTAAAAATATAAAATAGATTACTTGAAATTATATTTTTAAACTTATTTTAGTATTATTTAATTAGTATTAAGTATTTTATATTAATTGAATTAAATTTAAAATATAATTTAATGAATATATAATATTTATATTTCTAATATAATTTCAAATATTAAATTTTTGATTTCCTTGTTGCCACTTCGAAAGTAAAATTTAAAGAATTGAGAATTTTCTTGAATTATATAGCGACAACAGCTCATGTTGCGCTGAGCTGCTTGAGCTATTAATGCTGAGCTGATATTTTTCTCTGACTACCTGACCGTCATCAGTGGGCGGGGCCTAAGCAGCGCAGCTCACAGCAGAGCCAGATGATGAGATGAGCGAAAACTTCCTGTGCTGCAGTGCTTGTTGCTCTACGAAGCTCTTTGAAGCGTTTGCCTTTTATTACAAATTCTTATACAATCACTCATATAGATGGCGACGATTTCTCATGCCGTGTCATTGGAGCAGAGCTCTATGCTCGATCGTAAATTTCTCAATGCTCTTCCGGCAGCTGGCCGTCAATGTCAGGCTCATGCAGAGTATAGAGCAGTTGAATATATGTATATGTATTTCGAATTTCTTTTAGCTACCACATGGGTTTGGTGGCATTCTTTTTAAGTTGGTTGTAAATTGAATTGAAATTATTTGGCAAATGGCAACGTTGCATGCAAAAGCGTTGCAGCACTTTATGCAAATCCAGTGACAGATTTTCACGCCCTTCTGGCGGTGAATGCCACCGCCGCCGGTAGGAGGCAGCGAGCGGAAGGGAGAGGGAGAGGGAGAGCGAGAGAAGAAACTGTAATTGAAAAGTAGTGCAGCGCAGTGAAGGCAGCTTCCATCATCCTGAAGATATTGTTACGAGCATTCGAAGCTGAGTGCGGAGTACATCAATTTGCTGCGCCCGAGCATTAGGCGGCACTTTGTCTACCGTTTGTGCGTCATTTACAGCGCAGCGCGATGCAGCAAACGATGCCATTGGCACCGGCATCAGCATTACTTATAAGCGTTTAAGTGAATGCGAATGCGACAACGCATACAGCCACGCGAACATCATGCAAATGACATTGGCATTGCCAATAGAATTGCCAGCTGGCGGGCCCACACACCAACCTCAATCCAACTGGAACTCCAACCAGAATCTAAAACGGAATCTGAATCGGAATCAGAATCAGACTTGGCTGCCTTGCTTGCAAATTCTCATGGCCATTTATTTGCCATTGATGTGCACATTATGGAGTTTTATACATGAGGTAGATATTTAATGCAAGCGCAAATTTGCAAAGCTTTTTTATACCCTGAGCCCATTGAAAATGGGAAATCGGGGTACATTCGTTTTGTTAAATGTATGTAACAGGCAGAAGGAGGCGTGGCAGACCCCATAAAGTATATATATTCTTGATCAGGGTGACGAGAAAAGTTGACATAGATAGCCATGTCCGTATGTCCGTATGTTTGAACGCGTCGATTTCCGAAGATACAAAAGCTAGAGAGCTCATTCTTTTATTGTAGGCGCAATACGAGTTTGTTCCAGAAACTCGATAACATGTATATTTCCAAAGTTATCGATAAACGAATATATCGAGAATCAGTTATAAAATCATATTTAATTCATCTTTAGAGTTAGAGCCTCCAAGTCTACTGCATATATATAGATACTAATTTAATACAATTTCGTTTTTTGTCAGATTTAGAGCTGCAGAGCTCATATTCTTAAATATGTTAAGTATTTTAAATATATTATTTTAAATATATATTAAATATCTGGGCGTCGACAAGTGCGCTGAGATAGAATATTGAGAAATTTACGAGCATCATCAGCAACATCAACACGATCGAGCATAGAACTCTGCTTCAATGACTGCCCATGAGTCAACATTGCAATAGATATGAGTGACGGATATGAGTGATATAGGAATTTATGATAAAAAACGTCGCTGACAGACGAGTCTTCGAGCCCGCTCTGAGTATGCTTCACTCCACTGCTGTTCTGCTGCTCAGTAGAGGCTGCTGTAATTCACAATTATATTATTTAATATTCAAGATTTGATAGAGATTACGAGAAATGAATGGCACAGTCATTCTTTTATCTACTTCGGCAATCCCAAAGAACTTGGGCTTTCAATCTCTGCCAATGCCATATGACTAATTTCTTATGCTCTTACATGTCGACAAAAGAGCATATTGGTTTGATGCAAAGCGAGTCATTAAGCCACACATTGTTCGCCCATTGGGGCATGCTAGTATTATGAGCGAGCATCATCTCGTCAATGCTCTCTGACTTGTTCGTTTATTTTATCTGCATCGCAAGAGAAAACTTCAAAAAAGTTATGCGTAAATAATAAGTTTTGCTTTATTGAATTTCATTCCATTAAAATGTTACCACATAAGTAGACTAGTGTGTGTGTGTGTGCATGTGTGTTTGTATGTGTGTGTGTGTTGGTGTCGTTGCTGCTCTTTAAAAGTTTGTTAGTTCTTGTTGTTTCCTTTTTTTTTTGTTTTTTGCTGCTGCTCTGTAGTTACATGTATAATAACGCCTTAGTAGATTTTTAATACTACTTTGTCTTACATAAATTATATTTTCAGAAAATTGTTAAACATTTGGTTTACTGCATTAAGGGCCAGAATGCAAATTTCTCACTTTACTGTAACTTAAAAACAAAATATATATTTTATAGAACGTTCAAAACTTTCATTTGAAAATATTAATATAGTATATAAATATATTTTTATTTTACTGAATTTTAATGAATTTGCATTGCTTGTTAAATAAAAATTGAAATACAAATTTTAATATTTAAAATTATAAAAAATTGAATTTTAAGCAGATCATGTTAAATATTTTAAACATATAAAATTTTCATTAAAATTCATGCATATATTAAATTTATAGTTTTCATAATATATGCTTAATATTGTTTATGTAATTGAATTAAAAATGTTTTAATCTTGAAATAGAATTTCAAATGATTCTGCTTGTTAAAGAAATAAAAATTTTTAAATTATACATAATAGAATTTTAAGCATTGACATATTTTAAACATAAAATGTATATTCAATTAAAATCCATTTATAATATCAAATTTTTATTTTTCACAAAATATTGTTTATGTAATTTAATGAAATTATTTAAATCTTGAAATGGGCTTGTCAGAATTTTAATTTTTCTTACATTTGAAACTATTATTATTATTATATATATATTTTTTTTAATAATTCCAATATTTTTCGTTCGTTTCATTGTATGTATTGAAATTTAAAAGATTTTCAAATTCATACATATAAATTTTTCTCATATATATATATTTACCTTTTCACATACAACAATAAAAGCTAAGCTAATAGAATAAAGAATACCATATTGATGGCAATATATCTATGTCTATTCTATAACTTTCACAGATATTCAATATTTTAAAGTTTCAGAAATTTTTAAAAAGTTACAGTTGCACGATTAAAGGATAATTTATTTGTGGTTAAAATTTAAAATGATAATATTTATATATTTTGCATTTAATTAACTCTAATTTATTTATAGTTTAAATTTTAAATGATGAAATTGATATATATTATATATTTCACTACGCCTTCGCACTCAACCAAGAACTTACCACATCCCAAGTTTTAGCTGTATTTATTTGCAACATTTTTTTTAAAAAGAAGTTGTTAAATAAACTACAAGTCAGAGTACAGTTAACCGTTCTTAATCCAGCCTGCCCAATTATATAACATGAAAATTTTTTTTATTTATTTATTTTTTATTTTAATTTGCATATTTGTTATTTTTTTTGTGTTCTGTGTTGAAGCCAACTAAATAGATTTTACATTTTGAATGGTTTATTGAATTTTTTTTCTGCATTTTTATTTATTTATTTTTTATTTTTTGTGATTCTACAATACATATACTATGTACATTCAATATAACTTTAGTGATTAGATATATTCGTTTCTTAAATGTTTTCTTGTTTTTTTTTTTTTTTTTTCATTTTCATTTTGCATTTCATTTTTTTATGAATTTTTTTTTGCTTTTGAATTAATTTTGAAACCTATTTGATGCTGCGTGCAATGAAAAATGTTCGGAATCTGGTAACAAAATTCGGGCACTGGATAAAAAAAAGCATATTTTATTCACGCTACAATCAAAGCCAAATTACAAAATCATATTAATGTCTGGCATTATGCATATCATATTTATTTTATCATTTTCTTTTATGGCCAGTTTTATTAAACGAATTAAAAAAATGTGTAGCATACATTCAGGCTCTTTAAGTTTATATATTAATATATATTATTTCTACAGTTATTTCACTGTGTATGTATGTGTGTAGGTGTGTGTGTGGGTTAGTTGTGTCTCTACTGTTGCGGTTCATGTGGTTGTTTGTGTCATTTACTATCATACACAAAAAAAAATCTTAGCTTATATATCGATTCATTTTTTCTTCAATATTTTCTTTATATATATATCATATTTTTATTTTATTTTTTTAATTGCCTATAACGTTTGCCGTTTATGTTAAATATGCAAGAGTATTTATAAAAAAAAAAAAAAAAAACAACCAATTACAGCTAGTGCTCTTTCTTCATAGTTCGAAACTGAAGACTTTTATTCGAAAGCAACTACTCCAAAATTTATGTCTAGATTTTTAAGTTTGATTAGCAAAGGAAAACCGTTTGGAACCGCATCGAAACGTAACTGTATTACGTGCGAATTCGTTTGTTATCGATTAATTGCACTCGATTACTGTTCTCTTTATACATTGCTGTTCTGTTCTCTCGTCTTCGCTCATCGGTTTGATCTGCTTCGCTTTTCATCTTCTCCGTTTTCTTTTCATCCTTAATTCTAGATATCAACTCTACCCGATTCCCTTCCACTTTCTTAAATTTGATATGCTTGTACAAGAACTTAATTGAATTCGCTTCCATTTCTAGCGTTTCGCCTTCGGGTTCGAAGTAGTTTTCCATTGCCTGCTTTGCTGTTGTTTTTCTACGTGTCTATTTCTGCTACTTCCATTTCGCGTGATCCTGCTTAAGGCATTGGAAAATGATTCTGCTCGAGCTCCTTGTGCTGCTCCCCGATCGACTTGTGCGCGCTAACGCTCTCCAGTCGTCGATCCGTGATGGCCACAAAGGGCAGACGTTGCTTGCGGCTGAGCGAGGACGAGGAGAGCGAAGAGGCAGCCCCAATGCCATCGACCACACGATGATAGACAAACGAGTTGAGTGGCGAAAATGGTGCAGCTGTCGCATTGTGAACATCATCATTATTATTATTATTATTGGTATTTGTGTTGATCGGTGCTGCTGGAGCCGGATACCAGCTGCCCTGGCCACGTCCCGACACATTGGCCACAAATTGGGCACTGCGGCTGCGCGGCGTGCCCAGGAAGCTGCCCGAGATGGCCGGGTACAATGGCAGCTTGTATAGAGCCGGTTTCGATGTGGTGTGTGGTGGCTTGGGCGCAGTTTTCGTTTCGATTTCCCTCTGCCAGAAATCAACGGCAGCCGACAGCTGATGCTCATCCAATTGTTTGTCCTCCTCGGGCAGCTGGTTTTGTTGCGCCGCCGGGCTGCTGGACAACGTGGCTGGAGTTGTGGTGGAGCTGCCGCCGCTGTGTTGCTGGGCAAAGAGATCCTCGTAGCGCAGCTGATAGCGACGTCGCTTCTGTTTCACATACTCATCGTCCAGACGTATGGGCGCCGATTCATGCGGACCCGGCTGCAGCTGTGAGCCGCTCCAGATGCCCGGGAACGGTGTGGCCGTCGGTGGTGGCAGCGTGCCTCCAGCAGATTCAGCAGTTGCTTATTACGCCGATTGTATTTCTTGATGTATGGCGGCAGATTGGCCTCGGCACCATGATCCTGCTGCGCCTCCTCCAGTTCGGCAGCTGTCTCGTAGTCATCGTCCGCATCGTAGTCCCCATAAAGCTCCGGGTGAGCTTCGCGATAGTGTTCGTCGTACACCTGGAACTGGACACGCGCTAGATGCGGCCATTTGGCATAGTAGCGCTCCAGTTGCTCCAGCTCGGTGATCTGATGGCCCAATTGTGGCTTTGGCGGCGGCAGCGGCGGCTGTGGCGTTGTTGGCGGCGTCGCTAGCTGAGCCGGCGCTTTGCGCTGATACGGATTTGGTAGACGTTGGCGTGCATGCTTATGATGATGATGCTGATGATAATGATGCTTCAGATGATGATGATGACTGTTGACCTGATGCTGCTGCTGCTGCTGTTGATGCTTTTGTAGCTCGGTGCTCTTGATGCCATTGCGCAGCACTGGACTGATGCGGCGATACCAATTGTCATTATCATTAGCAATCAGACGTTCCATTTCGGTGTGGTGAGTGCCCAGGGGCTGCAATGGCTGCTCGTCCTGATGGTCATAGTAGTTCACTTGACCCTCATAGAAGGGTTTCGGTGTGTTGCGTTGAGGCCGCACGCCCAGAGCAAATATCGGCGATGCATGGGTGTGTGTTTCCTCTGCGCGTTCACGCTGCTTTTCCTGCTTTTCCTGCTCCTGCTGCTGCTCCTGCTCGTGCTCGTGCTCCTGCTGCAGTTGCTGTTGCTGTTCCCGTTCCTTTTCCTGCTCACGCTCCTGTTTTTCAGCCTGCTGGCGTTGCTGCTGCCATTTCAGCGCGTGTTGCTCCCGATCCCTGCGTTGCTTGGCCGTCAGTGCGCTACTGTGTTTCAGATAATCCTTGTAGCGTTTCTTGTGGCTCTTGTGTCCATTCCGGCGACTGCTGCGCCGCAACGCCTTGAAACGCTCAAAGGCCGACGGCGACGCTGTCGTAGCATCTGCAATAGAGATTGAGAGTCACATTAGGCATGAGTGAAAGCAGGAATTGTGAGTCTCGGCACGATGCGCTCGCTCGGAAGTAATAGATTTCTATTAGTCCCGGGGACAACAAATCGCCATATTTGTAGATGGCTGTTGTTGTTGCTGCTGCTGCTGTTGCTGTTGCTGTTACTATTACTATTGCCGTTATTGTTGTTTTTGTGACGCTCATCTAAGACCACAAAATCCGTTGCCCATAAGACCACAATTCATTTCATTTGATTGTGCATAAAAGTGAGGCAGCAACATCGCTGCCACAAAACCCAGGCAAGCAAAACACAGCGAGGTGCGCAACATAAGTTTTGAAATTCTCAACAATTACAGTGGATTTAAGAATATAATATTAATAATAATCAAAATAATAACAATAATAATAAACATAATAATAATCATCATATTAATAAAATTTAATATATAATAATATTATATAATATATATAATAATACATAATTTAATATTTAATAATAAAATGAAAAATACATAAATTTTTATTTAATGGGAAATTGAGAGAAATTTAATCAAAAGAAATATAATATAAATAAAAAATTAAATAATAATAAAAGAATATATATAAGAATATAAAACAAATTTTTAATCGATGAAATCAATTAAATTTATATAAAATACTAGTATTATTAGATATATTAAGTTATCATTATTAATTAATTCATTAATTAATTTTTAATTATTATTTATTAATATATTAATTAATAAATAAATTTTACTAAAAATGACTATAATTAAATGTATTAAGTTATCAATACTAATTTATTAGTTATGTATTTTCAATTGTTTTATTTTTTTTAAATTTAATAAGTATAATTTATTAATTTATTAATATTAAAAAAAGACTTGGTAATTTCATAACTTGGCTTGCATTTAATTAAAAAATATGTTTGTTATAAATTAAACTTTTCCAATTTATATTATAAAACATATACTTCATATATACTTCAACAACTACATATATTAAAAATAATCATTTAATCTGCTCGATAATTTTGTATATTGTATAATGTTAGACGCTCAAACTTAAAGCAAGTCAAAAGAATTATCTAAGACGAAGGCTTTATATGCGTGTTAGCCTTATAGCTCTTATATATATTCATCATCATCATCATTATCATGATTGTTGTTGTTTATTATTTATATATAAAAATATCGAAATATCTATTTGAATTGTTGTAGTCTGGGTTTAAGTAAAGTTTTGGCAAAGTTTTCTAAATACTTTACGGCGTCTCAAGTTAACCCAAAATTGAATATATCATGAAAAATCGAACGGCCCTCAGAGGCAGAGTCGCCGACGCACACATATAACGGAATGGCTGGAGACTGGCTTAAGATGCGGCAAGGCGCAGGACCTCTGGCAGTCTAGGCACGTATCAGGGACGACTCCTCCACTACAATGAATGCAGTGCGAAGTTCATTTTTATTTTACTTTTCTCTTCTTCCTCTTCTTCTTTTTTTCTGTGTTTAGTTTGCGGCTGAGGAGAGGAATATATGGAGGGGAAGCCCTCGAGACATGCTCTACTTTGAGCAACGGCTCGATGCAGAGCTATACAATATTTGCCGTTTTGTTGGCTTTATTGCTTCAGGCAGGTAAAAAGAAAAAAAATATATATATTTAAGAGAGGTTACTTGACTAGGAGATATCCTGGCCGGGGTTTGAGTAGTGTAACAAAAATGTATATAAGTTAAGCGAAAAATGTTGAGAGAAATGGGTGAGACGCCCGAATTGGCTCAAATAACTAAAGTTGAATATGAAAACGATTTCATGATTGATTCCCTTTTGGAGCAGATATACCCTTAAGTTAACATTTTCCAGAGGCTCGCCATATAAAACTGTTGTAATAAAGTGGCAGCCCAGGGGACTTGGGTGCTAGCTTCGTCGGACGGCAAAGTTTAGTCCGTTTGATTTCTGGCCGAATTTGCATAAGTTCGGCCAGGCCCATAAACTAATTAAGGCTACATCCGAACACACACACATACACACACTAATATTGGAGTATTCACATTTGCACCCATATTAAAGAGATTTTTCGTTTTGCAAATGCGGTCGGAAATTTGGTGCACAGCGTCCCAATCCCCTCGGAGGTTTAGCTGCATTCAATTGGGGTTTGCCTAACATATTTTCAATTTACGGTCGACAGTCAAGCACAAGCGTCAGCTTAGTGCACTGCAGTCCTGTCCAGATGAGCAAATCAAAATAAGTAAGGGTGCTCCAGTGTGTAGTGCACGACTAGTAGATGCTCTGAATACATAGCCGAGCTGCCGTTGTAAAGACTTTAGCTTAAGTTTTTACATATATTAAAGAAAAGCTTTGCCTTTTCCTTGAATAATTTTTGGCATTTACATAATTCGGATTTTCGGCTGGGAAATATATTCAAAAGATGAAATGGAAAAGCATACTCGTATATACTCGGATAATTTATATGTTGAATTTGCGAATCTTGCCTTGAATTAGAATTTCTCTAACCGAAACTTTTTAGATATTATATATTCCAACATACATGATACCTTCGTTTGTCATATATCTTGGCACAAATCGTTTATACCCAGACATTCCGTTTTCAATGAGTTCAGGGTATTAAAAAGCACAAACCATAAAGGGAAACCAATTCAAAGCATGTGAGCACTGGGATGCCCAGCCACAGTTTTCAAACAGTGTCGGAAATTCCACAGAAATTACGAAATTCATCTGAATTTTCACATCTAATCAGTTACAGATGAAACACAATAGTGAAATAAATCAGTTAAATTGCTATTTTATTTACATGACAAACGTGCTTTAAATTGATAGAAAGTAAAGCGATACGAAATACTAAATCAATGATATTTTCGATTTATTTATTTGGATTGCGAAATAAATATTTGAGTAGTTGATCAGCTCTGCAGCACATTAAGCTACATATACTTCGCTTATTGCCCACTGTGCAGCTTCTTTACATTTGTCAAGTTTCTCACTGCTGATTGTGTGTGGCATGCAATGTCTCATGTCATTTGGACTGGCGCTTAGTCTGCACATTCCCTTTATCTACCACTGACTCTACCGATCCGTGTCCCGATTCCCATTTGTGTGTTTAGCCCGTGGCTTACTGTACATTTTTAGCTCCATTTATATATATTTCAATAAGAGAACTTTTCATGACACTGCCTGGCTACGAAATACCCTCAAGTTGGTATATAAATGTATGATAAAATAGATATAGACCATATATGGTTTGGGCTTTCAGATATTTGTAATTTGATTGCTTCGTACATCACTCAGTGCGAGCTCCTAGCTTACATTAGTTCTTGAGCTGGGATTACAATTTATGCTATTAACAGTGGATAGCGCTGTTAATAGCATAATGTGAGAAAATTTGAGGCAGCAGCAATTGCTGTTAATGTATTCTCGTATTAACATATAATTAAACGTAATTTAACACTTATATAATGTAATTTAACATTAATTGTAATATGAATATTGATCTAAATTTATGCAACTTCTTCTTATTTCTAATGCTTGCAATACTTGATGACCAATTCCAGGGTAACGGCTATTCTATCATCTAGTTCTCGTGCTCTTTTACTTATTGTGGCCTGACTTTGAACAAGCTTTGCCACTCACAAAATGCCCAAATGACTTACCCGGATGATAACGCAATGTAGATTCCAATTCAAGTTGCGGCGTCCGCTGCTCCTCCTGTTCTCCGTCGTCCAGGAAACGTTGCTCCTGCTGTCTCTGCAACGACTTCTGCTCCTGCTGTTGCTGCGCTTGCTGCTGATGTTGCTGTTGCTTAGTTTCATTTATTAAATGGCCCAAATAGCTGGTCAAGTAATTGGCTTGCGATTTGCCGGCACTGTCATCACCGCCACGCGAATGCTGCTCCCCGTCGTAGTAATGCAGCTCACCTACGTCCTCGGCATTCAGCTGGAGGTCAGCGGCATCGTGTGGCTCCCGTTGATGCGCCTGAATGCGGCCTATGCCGTAATTCTTCTTGTCGTAGTGTCGACTGCCGGGCCAGGACATAGTATTATGGCCATTGCCATGTCGCTTCGGTTTGCGGCCAATGGGTGCGAGTAGATCTCGTCGAGTTGTAGTTGCCTGAATTGTTGGTGCTGCGGTGGTGCTGGCTGTGGTGCTGGGGCTGGCGGTGCTGCTGCTGGTAGTGGTGGTGGTGGTGGTGCTGGTGGTGGTGGGTGTGGTGCTGGTGTCTGATGGCGACGTTATCATCTCCTCAGCCACCGCTGATTCATCATTGTCAATTGCGGACTTAATGTTTTCCGCCAATACTTTATCATTACCAAAATTGTCCTCAATATCGCCGATTGCCATAATGTCCTCGCCGGCAACATCCTCTGTGGCTAGCAACGTTGATTGGCCAGGCGCTTTATTAAATTTTCGTTCATTTAATATTTCAATAGAATCAAACAGCTGCTCCACAGCAGCCGGCTGTGGCTCACGTTGCCATTGCCGTGCACCACTCCTTGCCGGCTCCGGCTGACGGACCGGTCCATTGGTATTTGCCTGCTGCTGCTGCTGCTGCTGCTGCTGCTTCGTCTGCTGTTGCTCCTTTTGGCTCTGTTGATTTTGCTGTTCGTGCATGTTCTTAAATTTTTTATACACAAAACTTTTGCTGTCAAAGTTCGCGTTTGGCTTCTCATCCGCCTCCGCAGTGTCCTCGGCCGTGTCCTCGTCCTCGTAGTCAGCGCCGTTGCCATTTCCATTCCCATGCCCCACGTTCTCGTTGTCGACTTCATCGTTCTTCTTGCCGTTGTTGTCCTTGGCACTGTCGTTGTCGTCACCGGAAGTGGATTTTGTAGCTGCTTCCTCTTCATTGGCAACTCTCTTCGCCAGCATGCTCTCTTTATTGTTTTTCAATTTGTAGCTGTAGTGGTTTTTATTGTTGCTGTTGTTCTCGTTCTTGTTGTTGTTGTTATGGTATTTTTTCTTGACTATCTTGCCATCTTTGGCTAGGTAAACAGTGAAATTCCTTGAAGTGGGCCTTTGAGATTCAAGTATCTGCAAGAAAACAAGCGAACAATAAGAGAACGTTAAGACAATAAAAGCCATTCGCAATTCCCATTCTCACATCCAAAATGCAGCTAGCTGCATAACTGTCTAGGTATGTATACATCTCTCTCTCTCTCCCTCTCTCTCTCTCTCTCTCTTTCTCTCTCTCTATCTATATATAGGTACTGCAGCTGAAAACAATAAAGCCAAAGTGGTACCATCTAAAAGGCGCAGCATCTTATTCAGTAACTTAGACACATGTGCGACAATAAAAGGCAAGTTTTGCTGCAGCTCGAAGATTGTTCCAAAAGTTCTTGCGTCCTTCTCTCGCTATCTCTCTCTCTGTCTGTCTGTCTGTCTGTCTGTTTGTCAGCTGTAACCGACTGCAAAGCGCTGATTAGATGCGCAGTACGTGGCATTCAGGCAAGCGCAACTCTAAGATTGAATTTATCCAAAACATTGCGCCCAACTCTGCTTTGGGAACTTTGCAATCTAGTTAGCTTGGCAGTTAAGGCATACGTAAAAAAAAAAAAAAAACAAAAACAATTGAGTCTACGAGCTGCAGCAATCAGTAAATATCGCATTGTCAAATTAGATTAGAAACAGTAGAGCAACCCAAACGCTTATCCTGAAAAACAAAATTAGTGAGCACAGGCAAGAAAATTCTAGTCGAAGGGATGCACATCTACCAGATACCCTGAACACCCTCCAATATACGCCTCTATGTTTTTATTAAATCAGAAAAGAATATAAGTTTTTTGGGATTAAAAGAAATATTATTCTAACTTGCATTGAATCCAAACTTTTAAGAAGACGTATATCGCCTCTACCGACAACGTCATTTCACTACTCGAGCAATGGGTGGCAAATCTAGAACTACTACTGACATGTCTATATAGACTCAGCTCATCGTCCTGATCAAGAAACCATTTCCATACTTTAATGTAGTATATAACTACAATCGTGTTGAGCACTTGGAATGGGCGGTGGTTGCTAAATACCCGGGAATCTTATCACGAGCTACAGGAAATTGATCTACCAACAACTCATATGACCTACATTCTCTCTACAGCTAGGTAAGTCTATTCGCTCTCATCGAACTCGCCTCTTATTATAAATATAAAAATCTGTTTGGAATTTGTTTGCATTCCAAGAATCATTTCTCCTATTAACATTATACCTACGCATCAATTTATATCGAGTAAGGGTATTCGGTTTTGGGCTTGTCACAGTTAGCCTTTGGCTATGATGATTTCCAGTTGACCCGGTTGGGCAAACGATTTGGCTAGACAAACTGCATATTTAAAGCAATCATTCAGAAGAGTAATCGGACTTAGCCAGCACATTGTGCGACATTTCAATGGGTTCTCTACTCTGCTTCTTCATCTTCTATTTGTTCTTTTTTTTTTTCTACACTTTTTTCAATGCTATCTAACTACATACAATATCTTTTTTTCTATGTCATGTGTGCGATTGCACTGGAACTGACCTCATTTGAAATACTTACTGACTTACGGCACCCACGCAGAAGCTGAACACACATGACACACACACACACACACACACATAGTGACTCTATCTATACTCACAATATCCGCTGCCTCGTACTCATCAGCCTCGTCATCAGCAGGCTCAGCATATTGCATCTGAGCGGCCGCATCTTCGCCAATGTCGGCATCGTGTTGGTCAAATATGTCCTCGGGTATGCTGGCCTCAGCTTGCAAATTAAAATCTGTAATCAAGAAAGTAGCCAAAGTTGAGGTCTATTTGTATATGTATATATATAGAGAGAGATATATATGTGTGACAAATACTCTACATAAATGAGAGACGATTCGCTTGAGACAGTTTAGTCGTAGCTAAGCTTTTCCATATTTAAAAAAAAAAAATGGCATGTAGCACAGTGTTCGATATGCAGTTGCAGACTGTGCTCAGTATATACAACCGCAATGCATCTATATATACATACATACATATATATTCATATATATGTATATAGCTGAAAGGTTAGAATAGACAGCTTGCATGGGTTTCCTTTAAGCGTTTTACGTAAATAAAAGTAAGCTGCTTCAATTGACTTCCACTTTCGAGCGTTGTCGATGTACCCATTGAAATATGAACGCAGACATATATATATATATATATAAACATACATACACATATATATATATTTTATATAGTACATGTGTGTGTGTGCAAGTATTTGTCGAATATGCATGGCTGACCTGAATAAAGGGGGGCTTACTCATAGTTGAATGGATAAGAATTTAGCAAGCAGCCCAGCATTGTGCTGTTCCTTGTATGTGTGTGTGTGTGTTTGTGTGTGTATAAGTGTATGCTTTTTTTTTTTAAATAAATATGCATATATGTGTGTTTTTCTTTTATGCGCTGTCATTGACTGAATTGCCATTTGGGGATCTATACACACACACACATACACACGCACACAAACGCGCAGACTTACCACGAGTTTCATATAAGATGGCATAAATATATATTCTGTACATACATGCATGCATACATACATACGTGAATATATTTTGTTATATATGTATGCATTTATTTATGAATATCAATTTTTAAAATTTGCTTTTCATATTTTTTTTCTATTTTATATACATTCTTATGCAAAGTTATGTTTAAAAAAATTATAAATTTAAATTGAAATATTTTATTTTTTTTTATTATTTATTTATTATGATTTATGTATACATTTTTAATTAAATTTTATATTTTTAATAAATGTATATTTATATTTATAATTTTTTGTTTTATTTGATTTTATTTTGTATATGATATTATATATTTGTTTTTTTTTTTTTATTTTATTTTATTTAGTTTTTTTATTATTTTATTTTATTCACATTCTTGCTTTTATTATTTTATATTTAAATTCAAGCTCTGATTTTATTGTATTTTCTGCAATGATTAGTAAACATTTTTATACTGTTTACAGCATGTATGAAATTGTAGAAAAAATGTTTAATGCAAAAAAAAATCCTATTGCTAAATTAGCAGAGATTTTTAAACAACAAAAGCCCAAGTTGAGCATCTCTAAATTTCGTTACTCCACTTTAATCCATTCTATTCCATTCCATTCTATTCTATTCCATTCCATTCTATTCCATTCTATTCCATTCTAATCCATTCCATTCTATTCCATTCTAAGATCTCTCTTGATTCAATTTACCATATTCAATCTAATTGTTCCTTCTTTCTCTCACTTTACTCAATTTACTCTACTCAATTGTAAGATCTTTCTCTTGACTCAATTTACTCTACTCAATTTACTTATTCAAGCTCAAATTTTGCTGCTTCAGCCATTCCATCTTCTGTCTCTTCTCTAAGTACAAAAAGGGAACTCTATGTACTTCTGCTGTCAGCTCGATTAGCAGCATGCGACCTTTACGCATTTGGCCCATGAACGAACTGAGCTCTGAGCCAAAGTGTAGCTGTCATAAGCCAAACATTTCATGTTGTAGCTACGCAACGTGGCCTGTCGCGTGATCAGTACAATTTTGTATCTGCTGCCTTTTCGAGCACGAAGGACACAGCTGTATTGATTGGAGCAATTATTTGTCATGTGGCACAATTCGTCGCATCTGAAGCATGCTTTCAGGTCATATGTGCAAAATCCCGCCAGTTAGAGGCACGTTTTAGCTTAAAGAGTCGAATGCGCATTTTGGCTAAGAAGAAAGTATTTCTCTGCTGTTATGCACATATGGATGCGTGTGTGTGCGTAGTTAAAGCCATTTTAAATATCGTTTGAAAATTCTTGCCAATTAACTGCATAGGACGACAACAAAGCAAAACAAGTCAACAAAACACATTTTTGCATATAAATTGTGCTCAAATAGAAATTTATTAGTTTTTCCGTACATTTTTGACAAATTTATTTAGGTGTGCGAGTGTCTGCGAGTGTGTGTGTGTGTATGTGTTTACAAGCACTTAGAGTCAACAAACACAAGTGACTTTTATAACCTTTTACCAAATTTCAATTTATCTTACGATATGGATAGCTCTAATTGAATAGTTGCCACAAATTGCTGCAAGTCGATAACATTTTGTGCTTTAGCAATTTTATATATATTTATTATACAAAATTTATGACAATTTACAGAGAGAACTTATGGTCGAATTGTGAAGTTCACTGTTTATATTTCAAGTGAATGCTCAGAGCAAATGTAATTGTAAGAAGAGTTTGGGTAAAGGGGAATATGAAGAAGTCATAGATTAAGTATATTTTGGTGGGAAATTTAAAATGTCAGTTAGCTGTAATCACACTCTATGGAGGGTGTTTATAAAATAAATACCAAAATATAGCTCCTCAGATGACTGAACCATTTATTATTGTTGATTAAAATTCATGGTTTAAGCATAAAGTTGCTTAATTGACGAATATATTTAATATATAAAAAAAATTAAAATGAAATATAATTAATATTTAAGCAAAGCTCTTTAAGTAATGCAGAATGTTGCTCCATATAAACTATTTCAGTTCAGTCGAATTCATTCAATTGACGAATATGTACGTTCGCATATATAATACCTGTTATAAAATATGCACAATTGAATCATGAAGCAAAATAATGAACAGAAAAAGATAAGTATTCGATTTCGATTATATAAAACTTAATAAATATATTTTGTATAATTTTATATTTTTTGTCTGCATGAAAATACCCTGTAGAGCGACATGTGCGTATTTAAGAGTAAATAAATCTGTGGTCGAGGTCAGTCAGACGTAATGCTTGTAATAATTTTTTTTTTTTTTCAGAGGCAAAAAATAAATGTGCAGTAGAAAAGATGTGTATTTAAGAGTAAGTAAGTCTGTGGTCCGTGGTCAGGCGGACGTGCTGTCGACAGACGGCAAAAATGATGAAAATCGTATGCAATGTGACTAATTAAATTCCTTTGACTGGAATTAAATTAAGCAAAGACATACGGTGCCAGCCGGAGACTCGGGGGAGCGCCCACGATAAAGGTTGGACAACAAAAATCTGGGAATAAAATCACGCACATGGTTTTAATGTCCCGACGCTCTGTGGCGGCTATACGTTACGAGCCACGAAGCTCACTTGTCCTTCACTCACAGCCTTTGACTGCCCCCTGACACGGCCCTGCCGCCAGTCAAGCGGCACTGCATTGAGGTTATCGTCGCCAGGGCTTCGCCCATCCAATGCCCAGCTGTCAAGTGGCGGGTGGTTAGGTGGTTGGGTGGTTGGGTGGTTGGGCGGTTGGGTGGTCGACTGAATGGTTATGTAGTCAGCCCCATCTGCTTTCTGCCATAATGAATAAATGTCGCATTAATTTTCACGCAACACACTTTGGGGGTTGGCCGGCGCGTCGAATTTTCCTGGCGCTTACGTTCTCAGAGGTGGGTAACTGCCGCATTTCACTGAGCACTCGGCCCGGCACGTTCTGTGCTTGTTTTCCTTTAGCTCCAGAGGCAAACAACACACAAATCCATTGCACACAGCCTTGGCACACAATGCCCACGTTTTACACTGATTTTTCTCTATGAATGCATGGCTGTCTGATTGTCCCTCACTCACTCTCCCTTTCTCTCTTTATCTATCTCTCTCTGTTGCTCTATCTCTCTAGCTGTCTGTGTGTGTGTGTATCTGCACATTTTATACAAAAGCTGTGCATATTTGAATGTTGTTGCCCTCTGGAGTTTAATTATTATGCTTGTAATGAGCGTGTTGCTTATTTAAGTCACTAAAGCTCTTGGCAAGCGCCCATTGAGCAGCAGCCAGCCATGATTACAATTTTGGGCTAATTACAATGCTACTACCGTCTATTCACTGCAAAGGAGATTGCAGATTGACCAAGTGTCCACAGTCCGCACTGCCTCCATTAATTAATCCATTATGGCCTGTTGACTTCTGGCGCCCATTCGCGCCATCATGCACTTTACTAAAATCATGTGCGCACTTATTGTGCAATCAGCTGTGCAATTTGTCTTCACTGCAATTTGTGGAATGGAATGCCCACAGTGATCAATATACTATGCGGATAATCAACTAAACTCTGCTATGAGCAGCTCTATATGCTGCAATCAATAAAAATCCATTTCATGCTTATTGATGACTTGATTCCAATGTAGTTCGCTCCTTCTTCACTACATCTCTCTGCGCTCAACTATTTAGTTATGATAATATTAAATGACTTTTGGTATTTACTAAAAGCAATCTTACCTCTCTATTTCTCAGCGGAAAATGCGTGACTCATAGCTCTGTTGGATTGTTTTGTTGACTTTATTGACAAAACAGAACGCTTTGCTTTGTGACACTACAATATATTACGCATACGACCCGTGACAAGCCCGAATATGATAAAGTCACTCGACAGCAAAATGGCAACAAAGTCAAGTTGCCTGACAAATTTAAATATTATGTCAATGCCGAGGTCAACGCTGGGAAGTCAGAAATATTTCTGACGAGCTGAACATGAAACGAATTTTAAGACATAACAAACAAATTCTAGAGAAAGAGACACATATAGAAGGAGAGAAGAAGAGTGAGGGGAACAGAACCGAAGAACGAAAATGATAGAGAGAAATAACAAGAATGAGAAAGATATAGAAATACATATATATAAATAGATAGATAGGTAGACAGAGAGAGAGAGAGAGAGAGAGTGAAAAAGACAGAGAGCGGGAGAGGAGTGAGAAGAGAGTGAGGTAGTAAGCGCATCGATCAAAAGGAGAAAGCACATAGAGGATTGGAAGACAGAGAATACATAACAGAGAAGAGTGTCAGAAAGAGAGATAGAGAGCGGGAGCGAGAGAGAATAAGAGGAGAAGGAGGAGGAAGAGAAGAGGAAGAGAAAGAGAAAGAGGAAGAGGAAGAAGGACACAGAATGAGGGAGACAGAGAAAGCAGTAGATAGAGACAAAGAGTAAAGTGTCAAGGAGTGAAAGTGAAAAGGAGACAGGAAACACGAAAGAGGAGAGAAAGAGTAGAGAGTAGAGAGAAAGGAAGAGAGAGTTTACAGAGTTATATAGAGATGCAGACAGCCAGGAGAGAGATACAGCTAAAGAGCAAGATGCACAATCAATAGATGGAATAAACAAAGTGAAATAAAGGGAGACAGAGAGCGTCATATAGATAGAGACAGTCATAGGCTGACATAGAGCATGATGATAAAGAGCACTTTGCTGCGCATTGAATGCTAACTGAACAGTGGCAGAGAAAGTTAATAGGCTACGGCGGTTCGCATTGTTACGGTTGCGGACATTTTAATTGCACTTTAGCGGTTTTTGTGGTCGCCATTGTTGTCTCTCTGTCTGCTATGCACTAAATATATGTATATTTAAATACCCAGCATGCGGATGAGGCAAGCCACACACACACACACACACACATACACACATGCAGATTCACAGACAACAGCTCATTGTGAAATGGTCGAATGATTGATTGTCTAGAAAGGATTAAAAAATAGTACGAATTCTATTAATTAAAACCAACAGCGCTTTGGCTCTCATTCTGAACCTACTGAAGCCGTTCATTGATTGATTGATTAATTAATTTATCGTAATGCATATTACTAGTTAAATTGAAAAACCGCAGCGTAACTTTACAAAGTAAATTATGTGCATTTTTTAATTGCATAAAAATGTTGTTTTTAAAAATACAACAAATTATTTAGTTGAGGTATGTATATTACATAAGGACTTTGAATTAATTTATTTAAAAATTTAAATTAAATAAATGAAAAAAAAACCTGCAAATAATATTATTTTAAATATACAAAAAATGATTTAATTCACATGAATATTTCAAAAATTGTAATGACTTTGAATTAATTTAAAAAAATTTAATATCAGTTTAAAATTAAATTTAAAAAAAAAAATAATAATAAATAATAAAATAAAAAAATAAAAAATATTTTTTTTTGATTTATGAATATTTCATAAATAACTTTGACGTAATTTTATAATATTCTTTTTTAATTTAAACATTTTTTTAACTTTAGCGAGTGAAACAATGCATAAGAACTACGTTTTTCTTTCCCATATTATTATTATTTTACTCATAGTCTAAGGAAAGCATCTTCTGGCTTTTGCCCTCATCTCAAAGTTAAATATTTTTTTTCATTTAATTTTCAGAGAAAATTCTCAACAAATATATGTCTATGAATATTTTGCAAATGTTCTAAATGGTATCTCCTAGTTGTGACATGAAATTCTTTCGCCTTTTTTTTGTCACTTTTTTGTTGTGTGTGTTTGAGAAAAATTTTAGCCAACTTGTGAAAATTGTTTATTCGCTGCTGTTTGCCTTCTGCAGGTAAAGTTTTATTTTGCCATGCGAAAATTTTGCGGTAAAAGCGGAAAAGCAAAAAATATGTTCCGAGTGTAAGCTATGGTAGTATTTGCTTTTTAGCCACGCTTGAATAACTTCACAAATATGTATGTTTGCCGTGGATGTCAGAGTTCAAATTGACGTACGGCAAATTTATGGCGTAAATTGGGAATTATGAATATTCGATATATTTGAAAAGTATTTGGAATGCGTTTCTTTTATAAAAGGTAAAGTTTTTAGATTAAACTTTTGATAACCGAAACGCAGACTTATTTATATATATATATTTCTGATGACAATGACTAGCAGAGTTCAGCTCTCTATGCGTATATATACGCCTTGTTGTGTGCAAAAATGCTTACAGGGTATGGCCTAAATTTTGTATATCTGGCATTAAAAATTCTATAAAATGCGCTTAATAAACCGAAAAGCAATTTTCGTTCTAGTTGCGCCGATGAAATGTGTTTTGTGACACCTGTAGGCAGCTGGCATAAGAATATATGTATGTATGTGCATGAATGTATGTGTGTATGTATGTGCATGCAGATGAGCTATAAGAGGGTACATAGGGCAGGAGCGAAACAGGTCGTAAACAGTGCTTAAAGCAGCACCACCAGCAGCAGCAGCAACAGCAACAACAACAACAACAGCAACATAGAGGAAATGTGTATGAGAGCAAAGTTACAAAGGATAAAAAAAAAGGAAACGAAAAGTAATGGAGAAGTTATCGCAAGGCATTCGCAAGGAAAACAAGTTACCTACCACCAAAAACACAGCGAACACACACATATGTACATGCTCAATCACCTAACCACACACATACACTCACACACACACATACATATGCCCATGCTAGCAAGTTAATCATATAACGAAATATGAGCATGAAGCAGCACCAAAGCGCAAAAAGTGCCTACAAACTTGAAGACTAACAAATTCTTGAGAAATGCTAAAAAAACAAGAAGTAGAAATATACATATATATGTATGTACATATATAATCCAACATATTTTCGACTAAACAGATGCTTTCATTTTGATAAGCCACGAAAATCTTTGCAAGTTATGCCCAAAAAAAATTAATAAATAAAGGTCTACTAAAATGCCACTTGGATAATGTTAAATGCGTCAGACTTTAAAAAAAAAATGGTGCCAACAGCCGGAAGTATGTAGGTTCTGAAGGCATTACAACTAGAGTTTGGGGCGCCTCTCATGTGAGATGATAAATCACGTGCTGCTACGTGCTCATGTGGTCGCTGTGTCTGTTAATATAACCAAACATAATTAAGATAAAAATCAAGTGAATTAAATCCATTTATTAAATTAAATTTCTTAAATAGCAAATTGCAAACTTAAAGTGCAGCTGAACAGAGAGACTCATATGCTTCTGTATGTGGAATGAGGCTTTGACTCTGACTGCACTACGATTGTTCTGTTAAGAGGTTTTTGCCAGGCAAGCTTTGGACGCTTGTTTTGGTAGAGAATTTTCATTTAAGTCAAATGCAAGTAGAAAACATGTTTCCATTACTTTTCAGGTCTCTGCGAAGCCGAAAAGTGTTTGGCAATATAGAGATGCTCGATGAACATTGATGTGCGATGAATATCGATGTTGAAAGCAAAAATATCGATGTTTTAATAACAAGCTACGCTAATCATTGATGATGCATTGGCATATCAATTGGAAAGTGTTAAAACAAATAAATATAGATTCTAAAATTCGAAAATCTAAAAGCTATCACATCTCGTGCTTGAAGCATTTCTACAACTCTGAAATTGCTTAATTTTTATTATGGAATACCATTGGCATTAAAAAGCTTCAAAATTTGTCTCTCAATATATTATTCTATTAGCTCTTAGCATTTCTCTTTTTTTAGAATTTTTTTTACATTGCCTCTGAGCTTTAATTTGAAGACCTTTAAGAAGCATTAAATTTGCTCGTTTGATACTCACAGTCAAAGAGAGAAAATACTTGCGAAAATACCTTAATTTATATTATAGATTCTAGAGCCTTGCCTACATGCAGCCATATCGCATATCATATTCCGTACGCAGTGCCTTTGCTTATGACTACAAATAAATGTGTGCGTGTGTGTGTGCGTGGGTGAATGTGTGTGTGGCAGCTCTGCAGCAGTGTGTTCTCACTGTATTTCCTATTCAAATAAAAATGTTTGACTCAAATTTATATGTTTCATGCTTAATGCACTTTTTATCCGCCCACAAAATCTATCCAACATATATTTATCGATCTTTTTCATTCGCACATATACTAGATGCTGGGCAGGAGATACAATCATTGTTTTTCTCACATTTGCTGCTACTTTTATGGCACATGTATTTTTATGAGCAGAGATGTGTGTGTGTGTGTGTGTGTGTACATATGCATGCATCTGTGTATAGCTAAATAAATACATATGTACTTTAGTTGTATTATGCCTATGAAAAAAAAAAAACCTATAAATCTTGCTCGTTATGCTGCCAAACCTCAAGAAACTGCCGAAAAAGCCGACAACAAGTCGTTTAGCTTGCCCAACTTGCAGATATCCTGTAGTCTTTTGTGTAGTTGGCTTTGATTTGAGTTGGAATTTAAGTACTCGTCCATACATGGATATATGGATATATGTAATTTATTAATTATTTTATATTTCGTTTTCTAATAAAACTCTGCTTTCAATGCATATTAATATAATGTATATAAATATGTAATTTCATGAAAGAGCAAAATTAAAATTTGCGCAATTTTTTTTATATTTTCTTTAATCATATATTTAAAATATATTATAATAAAACATAAATATGTATATATTATATATTTAATTTTTATATATAAATATGTAAATTTCATGAAGAAACCAAATTTAAAATTTACACAATTTTTGTATTCAATTTAATTATTTATTTAATATATATTTTTAAAAAAATATTATTTTTTAAATATTTATATATAATTAAATTCATTTTATTAGGGAAATCTTTTTTAAAATTTTCACAAAAAATACCAAAAATTATATAAAATTTCTAAAATTTTGTAAACATATTTTATTTTTATTTAATGCCTACAGGGTATATGGCAAAATAAACAAATAATATAATAAAAATAATATATGTAGAGCCAACAGCAGTCAGAGCTGTGCGTGCAGTTAAGTGTTGGATCAGACAATCAGACAGAATCCAACATTCGGCAACCAGCATCCATCCCGACTCCAGGCTTCAGACTCCAGACTAACCTGTTGTTTCAGCGCTTGTTTTTATGTATTTGATTTGCTTTTTATGTTGGCGATGTGAGTCGAAAAAGCATTTAATGGTTTCCCATGTAATTTCCAGGCACAGCTGGGCTGTCTCGCTCCCACTCTCTCCCTCTCTCTCTCTCTCTCTCTCTCTCTCTCTCTCTCTCTCTCTCTCTCTCTCTCTCTCTCTCTCTCTCTCTCTCTCTCTCTCTCTCTTTCTCTCTCTCTGTGTCTGTGTGTGCGTTGTGACTTAAGGTAAGCCGATTTCATTTCACTTAATTTAAGCATAACATTTATTTTTGTGTGTCCCCAATAAGCAGATTTGCCAAAAAGGTATTCACATTAGTTCCCTTTCACGTTATCGCCCTGCCATAAAATGCAATTTTCGGCATCAGCGCACAATTTCGAGCAACAGGTGTTGGCCTGCAGCCACATATAGTGTGCGTGTGTGTGTGTGTGTGTACATACATTTATGTCATGCCAATATAATTAAATTAAATTATGATCGAAATCAATCAAGGTCCAGTAGTTTGCCTGGCCAAGAGCAAACTTGACTAACCGTGCCTTAATTATTATTCCACTAACTTTGTTCACTCTCACCCAAATAACTTTGCACTTTGTCTTGTGTATCTTTGCCAATTTTTGGTATTTTCATAGCTAATTGCATTTCAAATTAATTGCATTAATTTATAGCAAATGCAAACTTGAATTTTCTTGTATGCTTCTGTTGCATACGTGCAGACATATTTAAAGTTAATTTCTTTTGTTTAATTGTAAACATGCTGAAAGCTTAAATACTTCAAGTTGCATTGGATAAATCTTATATGTATGTATGTATGTATAGGTGTAATGTGTCATGTTGCATTGCTGCTTATTAATTCTGTGATATAATATGCCTCAATAAATTATTTATTTATCAAAGGACTATCGATTCGATAACAAATCGGATTTTTAAGTAATTCTAAAATTATGTTTTTTCTTTATTTTTTGATTTGTTAGCAAAAAGCACCTTTAATTGAATTTCGCTCTATATTTTTTATTTTCTTTTAATTTTCTTACATTAAAAGTTGATTGAGTTTAACAAATATATATTTAAAAAAAAAAAATGTGATTAGAAATATGTGATTTAATATAAAAAACTTAACCATGCATAAGAATATATATTCTGTGAATATATATTTGTGTATATTCAACTGCAGTTTTTCAACTGCAATTAAAACATATGAGAAGTAAATTGTTTTAAGCGCTTTGATAAATCTTTTGTAATATAGTATAGTAATATAGTAATAACTGATGATAAGTAAGAGCAGCATATGAAATAGTTAAAGCTGCCAGAGCAAGCTTATGTCGCTTGCTGTGCCCATTCTATATCTCTCTCACTCACACAGTAATCTAGTGAGATTCTGTTACGTCTTACAGAATGTAACACCTGATACAAGCGGGTATATTGTCTCTTCTATACTCGCTCTCGCTCTCCCTATGCTTGCTCTACGCGCTCGCTCGGCGCTCTAACTTAATAAATAAATTTATTGTTAAATTGAAACTCATCATTAGCTGCCAAATGAGGGCTGCTACTCGAATGAGTCTCTAATTCATCATTTAAGTGCTCACAAGCTTATTTCTGTGAGTCAAAATTCTCGTGAAGAATGATTCGACTCGTCTGCCAAAATATGCCAAGTAACTGAACGACTTCTGTATGTTTATATCGATTCTTGCTGACTTCTTTTGCAAATATTATTATTCTTTTTTATATTATTTATTAATATGTTATTTAAATATGTTCAACTGTGTAAATAAATATGGATTTATCATATGGACTTAATACCACGCACTTATCAGCTCAACTAGACCATGCTTAGGCCTACATAAAGAGAAACAGAATAATATAAACAACATATTGTTTTTTTTTTCCTTTCCAACTGGCAGCTGTGTTTAATCGGATAATATGTATACAATTTTAAAAATATTTTCTTTTGCTGTTTTTGCGGCCTGTTATGGGCTTAGGCTTAGATAGTTAAATTTTGGTTTTTCATATTTTATGAAAGTTAAGATAAGGATTAGAAATTAAGTCTTAATATTTTTTTTTTTTTAATTAAATAAAACTACAGCAACTAGAAAGAGCTCGTCTCAGTAGTATATAGTTCATATATTATACATAAATATTTCTCATTTCAACTCAATAGCCCACAGTTTGCAAACACTTTAGATCTAACTACCTTAATTAGTAGTACAAGAAAGTGATTGACTTGTACAAAGCTTTGCTTGAAGCTCTGCTGTAATCTGTTCACTAAATCTATTAAGCTTTCTCTTTTTTTTTGGTGCACTTCAGTTGGCCAACTTGGCTTAAAGCTAGTAGTTCTACTGCTAACAACTGCACTCGGCTGACTAGCTGCCTGGCTGACTGGCTGGTCTGATGCTGGCTGTTGCTGCGGGCTCAGTGCTCAGTTAAGCATTTTTGTGCCTTGGCCACTCCTCGCATTATGCCTGCTCTAAGCTTATTCAAGCGCGGCTGTAGCAAACTGGCCAATGATCGCCCACACACAGACACAACTTACGTGGTTAACATGATGGTCGACCAATCTCTCTCCTACTCTCTCTCTGTGGCTGTGTATGTAAGAAGAGCAATTAATTGAACTTGCGAAAGGCGGTCATAAAATAAGAGCTGGACTAAGTACACATAAGCACACACACACACACACACACACACACATACAGACATGACAACAAGGGTCGCAAAGACAATCAATTCAGTTGGCCAAAAACGAAAATGAGCTTCATGCCTGCAGCATAAATTTAATTGGCAGCGCCTCGAAAATTTGAATCTCGACAATTTCAAACGTGCTTCAAAAAAGCCCGAAATATATGAATTTTATTTTAATTTCATCGAATATAATATGAATAAATATATATAGATATATAAATACATATAGTATATTGAATCAAAGTTATTTGCAACACGCTCTTCGGTTGTGTAAATATTTATATAATGTCTAAGAAACAAAATGAACTTTCATTATGTGTGTATGTGTGTGTGTGTGTGTGTGTGTGTGTGTCTCTCTGATGAGATTAGATTGAAATGCTTTTGGGTTAGAGCGTAGTTTTTGCATTGATTTGCAAATGGCTGAGACTGTGTGAGACTGGCATGGCGGGCAATTTCATTGTGATTGTTTGTGTAAGCGACGTTTTGTGCACCTTGATTGCGACACAAATACGTGGAACTGCTAGCGAAACCAGCGACGAAACGCTGACGGCTGTGAAGCAAACTGAGCTAACACTGAACTGAATTGAGGCTGACGCTGGCTGACGCTGGCTGGCTCTGTGGGCTGGGCGTGAGGCGAGGTCTCTGTGGTCTGGTCACGCATCCAACATCCGGGCCAACTGGCAGGCTGGGGCTGACTGGCTCAAAAGGCGCCTTAACCAATTGCTGTTGGCAAAAACACAAACGGTCTCGTTGCGGCCTGTTTGGGCAATGGAGTCCTAGGCCTCGGCACCATCTCACCAAAACAAAAACGTAAACGGAAACTCACGCACAAGCAATTTGTGTGGGCTGCAAACTTGAAAACGTTTTGTAAGCGCTCATGTCTCGATTCCGTCTGCCCGACAGACGACTACAACTCTCCCTATCTTGCTCTTTCTTACTCTTTCCCACGCTGCGTGTGTGTGTGCGTGTGCGTGTGTGTGAGTTTGTCATTTAACTGATTTGGGCAAACGTTGGTGGCAAACCCAACTTAGCCAGCTCGTCTGCCCAGCCAGTTGTCAGTAACTGACTGAGTCAACACGAACAAATGGACATGCTGCACATATGTTGTGCCAATCTGTGTGAGTGTGTGTGTGTGTGTGTGCTCTACATTTATGATTGCATTATGCCGAAAAACAGCTGAAGTTAAAGCCTCTGAGGCAACATTCACAACATCTACAGCTGCGTAAATTTGCATAATTCCACAATAAGCTCTAAGTTGTGTCTTCTCCAACTGCCTTCAACTTGCGACACAGTCAAAACTTTACAGAGCCAGCTTCCGTTAGAAAACTTTCAATGTACATGGCCATGTTAAGCATGTATGTATGTGTTGGAAAATACTATATCTATGTATACATGTAACTGCTTTCAGTAATGGGCTAAGTAGACCACGGGCTTACACTCTGCAGCAAATCTATTGAGCACCGATCAGAAGTCAATCACACAGAGTGAAGTGAAGTCTCTTGAGTTGAATCAAAACTAAGACATGGTATAGAGATGCGCTTGAATTGGCTTTTAAATTTATATATTTGTATATTTTATATTATGATATTAGATTATATTCTGTTATACTTTATATATTTTATCGGGTATGGGGCTGATTTTGAAGTATACTGGTAGAAGTTATTTCAGACTTTATTTCACTTGCTTTTATTCAATCTCATTTTGTCGTGGCTCTCTTTATCAGTCATATCTGTAAGCATCGAAGTTTACATCACTAGCATCATCTTTAAGAGACTATTCTATGAATGACTATACTATGTATGAATTTCACGACACTAGAAAACTACCCTTAGCATTTTGTTCGATTTCATAACACTAGGTGTACTACTACTCTATGTAGTTGTTATTATTAGCTCGTGCTGCGTATCCATAATATCTATCTAAATATACAAATTTGAAGTTTTTAGCTAAAAAGGTGTAGAAGTTATGTTGAAAAAAAAACTATAAAAAAGTACAAGATTTTTCGATTTTGATCGATAATTTGGATATGGGATGAGTTATCGAAAAACAAAAAAAGCAAAATAGACTCGTACTGTGTAACTAACAAAGCTGTTGTAGTTGTAGTAAAATATTTTTAATTGGAAAAATATTTTTAATTGAATAATTCAAAACTTTGACTGCAGCTCAAGCTGAATTGGCGGAGCAAAGCGAAACTAAGGAAAATAAAGGTCTGCAGTTGACATTTGAAAACATTTTCATAGATAGCTTCATAAATTTCTTTGATCCCATTAAATATTATATAATCATATTAAATAATCATTAGCATTGAAGCTTCATTAAAAAGTTTATTTCTTAGCTCAACTTTTGTGCCCCTCTTTCCCCATTATAAATAATATTAATGCAATTACCTTTAATTTGAGTTAGTTTGATTATCGATCAATCACAGCTGTCTCCAAAAAAAAAAAAAACAAAAAAAAAAGTGAAAAAAGTAGAAAAAGAGTAATTCGCTGTGTGGTTACAGGCCCAGGCACACTGCGATTTGCTGCTTTGCATGCCTAGCTGTTGTGCTCGACTCGTTGCCCGTTGCCCATTGCCGTTGCTCAAAGGAAGTTTTACATTCATTTGCATATCTTTTGCTTATCTATGCATGGAGTGCAACTGGCGCTTGTAGCGGCTCGTTGCACAGAACTGAAACCGACCTAATAGCTTCAACTACAGCACTACGGGCGCACAGTTGAGGCCCACAATGCGCTACATTACCAAAAATTTTGCACCTGCACGTGGGCGGGGGCGTGGTCGAGGCTCAGGCAGATGCCAACAGTTCGCTATTCGCTGCAGCGACTAACATGCCAATTACCAACAAGTTGGAGAGCATTAGACCTAACGACTATTTGATACCCTATACAAAAGTGTGCCGTTAACAGCATATCCTTTGTTAATGCTGCATATTTTCTATATCTATATTCGAGATCAAGTAATATAGATTTTATTTTGTATTGAAGTGGGTTTTATTCTTATAGGAAAATATAAAATTATTGCTTAAAAAAAGTCGCTCTCTTTCTCTATTCATTATCATAAAATTCATTAACAATCCACACTGAAGAAGGCATATAGTTTTTCGGATATCCAGAAATGAAATGAAATATTTATTTCGTAGATGGATGTTAGTTTAAAATTTAAAATTCAAAAATAAGTTTTCAGTTAGCAATCCATTTTGCTAAAGCTGAGTTCATTCTGTTTGTGCAACATTCTCTAAGAGCTGAGCATACCCTATGTTGGCCATTTGACTTTTGCTGGGTGCTTAAAGGACATATGTTGTTATAGCTGAGCTGGAGTCAGGCTAAAATTTGGCTTTAATGGGCGTGTCTGCACACGCCTATGTCGTTGTCAATGTCAGTCGCTTTGGCATGCCAAGGCGTTTCTGGGCCTCTGCTCAGGTAAAAGAAGCAGCGCCACAGCAGGAGCAGCGGCAGCAGGAGCAACAGTCTGGCGCAGTCTTTTTGATGTGAATGGATCTCTGGGTGTGTCTGTGTGTATTTTGTTGCTTACTGTCGTTTCGATTGTGCTTTAAGAATTTAAGAAGACATTCTTGTATGCCAAAGCATAATTAATACATTGGAGTGGGCGAACGCTGGCGTTAGACAGCTGGCAGACACACCACCTATACAGACAGAGAGACAGAGAGTCAGCCATGGAGTGCCGCTGCAGCGCCAGCTGAAACCGCAAACATAAATAAATCACTTGGCTGTCAACGCTTTGGTATTTTACAAGCTGTTGTCAACAGCGTGGCAGCCGGCAGTCAGCAGCAGCAACTGGGACCGAATCGATTTAATTAAATATTAATCTCTCATGCAGCGGCAGGCCATCATACACAGACTCTACACTACAACACACACACACACATACAGTAGCACGGTGCGTATGAGTTATGAGACAGCGCAGTGCTGCCGTGCTGGGCGTCCAGCACAACATGCTGAAAGCAAATCAACGCTAAGCCCTTTCAATTCATCCCCGATTGATCCAGTAACCAGACTGATGCGCTTTGTAGCGCCACCTGTCGTCCAGGAAATTGCAGCTGGAATTGTGTTGCTGTCGCTGTTGCTGTCACTGTCGCTGTCGCTGTTGCTGTCGCTGTCGACGCAATATTCTGCGTCATATTTTGCCGTTTTACCATATTGATTATTAATTTCCATTTAGCTGACTGGTGAGTGTGGCTCGAGTTGAACGTGACAACTGAATAATAACTTTGCCCCCCTCGCAGTTAAATTCAAGGGCATGTAAATGACATTTGCGGACTGTCTGTGGCAGCCAGTTCGCCTAGCATACAAAAGTTGAACCATGTCAATGCCCCTCATGCACAGCGTGATCTGCCATGGGAGTTTAGAATGAAAGCTAAAACAGGCCTTAGGCTTTAACTGGTGAGGGTATTTTCAAGTCAGGCACTTTGAGTTGTGACCTTGAACTGAAAGCTAAAGCAGCGCAGGCTTTCGTCGGTAAGGGTATCTTCTAGTCAGACCACTTTTAAGCAGTCTTTGCTGATGATATCCATGCACGTGTATCAATAGTCAATTTCTTGAAGCATAAGTTTCCCTTTTTGCTATAATACTTTTGACATATCTCTGAAGAAATAATACTATATAAATAAATGTATTATAATGTAATGAAAAAATACAAATCTAGAGCATATATCTTGCGCTTATTTCAATTAAAGTTAAGAACAGATTCTGCTTCGATTGGCTGTCATGAACAGCTTAATGCCTTCTCAAGTAAGGGTATCTTATAGTCGTCATTCACTCGCTGCTGCTTACATATATCTACGCACGTGCATCAGTTGTTTGTGTGCTACAATAATTTAGACATTTCTCTAGGCGTAGCTTGGCCCAACACTTATTATCGAATCTGTCACATAAATAATAGCAATGGCTGCCATAGCTCGGGGGGCATATTTCTGTTCTAATTCACGGCACTGCCATTATAAATTCAGCACTTTCAGGGTATATCGAGAGTCATTGCTGCGATCTGGCCACGCCCAGACGTTGGCCCACCTACGAATCGTGTGTGAAGCGTGTTTTCACTTTGACAATTTCTTGTTGATGTTTCGCGTGTCGAGTCTAACAAAATGTTGTAAGGCACGCCACACGAATTTCATAAACATATACATACATATACATATATTTACCTAAGGGGCATATGTATATACACGCATCTATAATTTTGCCAGTTGTTTGTGTTGCAATACTTGGACCGAGCCATCATCGTCGGCTCGATGTCCTTGCTTATTTTTTTTTTATGATTAATGAGCGTAATTTTGAAAATGAAGTTTCAAACATTATTTCTTGCTCGCTTCTTCTACTTTCTATAATTATATATATATTATATATATATATATATGTATTTTTTTTGTGCGCTGCTGTTGTGGTTCATTCTGTCGCTCTGCCAGTCGCTGGTTAACCTGGTAAAGCAACAGTCGTTCCACCTCCTTGGCGTCTTCGTTAAGTGTGCAAACAGTAATTATAAATATGAGACGATGTCTGTGCCACTGCGCATACACACATAGACATGTACAGTTCTACTTACACACAGGAGAGTACAAACTCACACACACACACACACACACACACACACAGACACACATACACATAGCCACACTCACGCACACTCAGAATTTCAGAACAGAGAACAAGAGAGTTGCCATAACGATAATTAGTTTTGTTTCCAATCTCAACTGCGTTGTTGCTGGCGCCGAAGCCACTTCTATGAATTACACTTTGCAATGCGTTCGCTCGCTTATGTATGTGTGTGTGTCTGCCACTTACACTGTGCTACACAGCGCGCCCTGCACTGGCGACAAAAACTACACAAAAAAAAAAAAAAAAAGAAAAGAAAGAAAAAAAAAAAAACTCTACCGAAACACAAGACAAAAGCAACAGCCACGTACAAGCAACTTTCTGTTCCGACAGCATAACATTTCGCTTAATTGCATTGAGCCCAGCTGCCTTTGCTTCACACACCCACACACACACACACACAGAAATGTATTTTTATGGTTGGCAACAAAAAGGCAAAACAGAGAACAGTCAAAATTTGACTGCTTGCCATGTCTGCACACATCACACAATATGCCAAATTCATGTAATTAATTAGTTCAATTTCATTTTGTGGTTTGGGTTTTTAATAATAGAACAGAGTCGCACAACTTTTATGCACATTTGCAAATATCATTTCGATAGAGAAAATAATTCCTAAATCTGATTAAGTGCGCACGTATTGAGAAACTAAAAAAATGCTTTAAAAATTTATTGAATTTGTCATGATTAAATGCATATGGAAATGTTGGAAAATTATCAATAAAGGTATTTTTTGATAAATGCCAACAGTTGTTTATTATGCTATATTTAAATGAGTTTTAATTTAAAATATTTCTCATAGTAATATTTATTTTAAGTTTTCATATTTTTAATTTCTATATATGTCCATTCAATGTAAATGTTTTTTCTACATTTATCAGAATAGCTCGAGAGATTAGGTTAAAATATAATATATATAAAATATCTACTATGCCAAGCAAAAGCTATCAAACTGTTTCGGCGCGTTCTACACGTTGTGCCTGTATTTCGTGTTGGCCTGGGTATCTTGCGTTTAGATTATTGTTAGTGTGAATTTGTTATCCCATTTTTGAATATACTTTGGAGTATACAATTGCGTGCCGTGCAGAAAATTTGTAATCCTAAGAGAGCGAAGAAGGCGAGCAGATAGAAAAAAATAAAATAAAAGAAACGAGTCAGCCCAAGCAAGACAGATCTGAAAAAAAAATGGCCGCAAAGTCCGAGGACAAGAGCACGGATATACCTGATTGTCTCTTTGATTCTAACCATCGTAAAACCTATAAGCGTATGCGATTTTTTGGTAAGGGTGGCTTTGCAAAATGTTACGAAATAATTGATGTAGAAACCGACGATGTGTTTGCCGGAAAGATTGTGTCCAAAAAGCTTATGATAAGGCACAACCAAAAAAAGAAGACGGCTCAGGAAATTACTATTCACCGCAGTCTAAACCATCCTAATATTGTCAAATTTCACAGCTATTTTGAAGATGTTCAGAACATATACATTGTGCTGGAACTGTGCAAAAAACGCTCAATGATTGAGTTGCACAAGCGTCGCAAAAGTATCACAGAGTTTGAAACCCGCTATTACATATACCAGATAATACAGGGTGTCAAGTATCTGCACGACAATCGCATCATTCATCGCGATCTAAAGTTGGGCAATTTATTTCTAAATGATAAGTTGCATGTGAAGATTGGAGATTTTGGACTAGCCACCCGTATTGAGTACGAGGGTGAACGCAAAAAGACACTTTGTGGCACTCCTAACTATATTGCACCAGAAATTCTGACCAAGAAGGGTCATTCGTTTGAAGTAGACATTTGGTCGATTGGATGCGTCATGTACACATTGTTGGTGGGTCAGCCGCCTTTCGAAACAAAATCATTGAAAGATACTTACTCAAAAATAAAAAAGTGCGACTACCGTGTACCGAGTTACTTAAGAAGACCTGCTGCAGATATGGTCATTGCCATGCTGCAGTCGAATCCGGAAAGTCGTCCTACAATAGGACAACTCTTGAATTTTGAGTTTCTTAAGGCTTCACAAGTGCCGATGTATTTGCCCAGCTCTTGCCTAACAATGGCGCCACGTATCGGTATCAATGATACTATAGAAGATCCTACTCAGCGTAAGCCACTGCAGGAATACAATAGCCTGCGAGATGATACTCGTTTAGAGTCGACATTCTTGAAGAATAATTTGCACGACGCTATTACAGCGTCGGCTCAGGTCTGTCGTCATAACGAGGACTATCGTTGCGATATTGAAAGTTTGCATCAGAAGCTGACGAAACTGATTAATGGTAAGCCACGTTTATTGCAAGGTAATCTTGGCGATGAGAATACAGATCCCGCTGCCCAGCCGTTATTTTGGATATCAAAGTGGGTCGACTATAGCGATAAATACGGCTTTGGCTATCAGCTGTGTGATGAGGGAATCGGAGTTATGTTCAATGACACCACAAAGCTCATATTGTTGCCCAATCAACTAAACGTGCACTTCATCGATAATGACGGTAAAGAGTCCTACATGACTACAACTGATTACTGCAAATCGATGGATAAAAAAATGAAACTTCTATCATATTTCAAACGCTATATGACTGAGCATCTGGTAAAGTCAGGACCCAACAATGTTCCTTATGAAAATGATCAAATTTCTCGAATGCCCCATCTCCATTCCTGGTTTCGGACAACGTGTGCGGTGGTTATGCATTTATCAAATGGTTCTGTACAGCTTAACTTTTCGGATCATATGAAAATAATTTTATGCCCCCGTATGAGTGCTATTACATACATGGACCATGAGAAAAACTTTCGCACATATCGATTTTCGACTATTGCAGAAAGTGGAGTTTCCAAGGATCTATATCAAAAGATACGCTATGCTCATGAGAAACTTAGAAAAATGCTCGAGAAAATGTTTGTTTGAGCATAAAAAGAAATTAGTGCAGCCGGCTGACATCATTCATTCATTCATTCATTATCGTTACGTTACGTTTATGTGTAGCTAAACAGAGTACATTTATTTTCCATACAGCGTCCATGCTAAAAAGCAACTCTTTCGATAATCGATACTTTCCAAATTCCCTTTGCTGTTTAAAATTACCTTCTTGTTTATTTATTAAGTTATAAATTCTGTTTTTTTTTGCCAAGTTATTAGCTTTTGTAACATGCCACTAGAAAATAAATACATTTATATACATATTGTTTTAGTTTAATTTTCAAATTATAAATATACAAAGTAATAAAGATTTCAAATTATAGAAATTAAAAAAAAAAAAAAAAAAAATTCGCCAGAGACTAACTAACATCTCATAATTATCTTTCCTAAGCCAACTATTTTTCATAGCCTTCAAAATATATTTATCTAGTTTCTCGTTAGCTTAAACTCTCTCAATTAGTAGCAGAACATTAAGCCATAAATATTTCATCAAAATAAAAAATAAGAAAAATTTATAAATATATTTATAAATTTATTCGCATCAGCTAAAATCTGTAGCATACTTTTTGGGGCGCACAAATTGCTATTGATATTAAAGCTGCCCTTTTCACAAAATGACAGATCAATTGGGGTCAAGATTGTGTTTCGTGTAACCACGTATTGATAGCATGCCATCGAGCTGCCCTAACTGCTTGGCCATTTCGTGCTTTGTTTTTGTCTAGCGGCCGTGGTCAGTGCGAGGATTTGTTAGAGCTCAGCGTGACTGGCAGCTTCGAATGTACGAGTGAGACGTAATTTTGGCGCGTCATAAGCATTAATATTTCACATGCCGGCAGCCGCCACAATTAGCCAAGGACATAAATACAAAATGCCAAAAAAAAAAAAGGGAAAAAGAACAACAACAACAAAAATGGTAAAACAAAATTGGCAAAACGAAATTCGAGCAGCGGAAAGGTGAGAAGCCCGCATATGTACATACATGTGTGACGACCGCACCGGGGTCTATGGTCTATAGAGTTTTGCTCAAATAAACTTAATTGGCTCAGCTTTGCGTGCCGTTCTCAAGTTCAATTTTAATTGCCCCGCTGAGCTGCCAGCTTAGCTGGTTGCCCCGCTGCACGGGCCATTAAATTGCCGAGTGAGTCATGTTTTAAACAAAGATTTATGGCAAATGGCGAGTTGCGCAATGGCCGCCAGAAAGCTGAGATCAGATAGCCAAAACTATCGCAGCACCAACTGAAAATAATAGTGCAAATTGTTTATTTGTTTGCTGCTCCAACGCGCTCAAAACTATAAATATTTTGTGCTCTACTATCTTCGTCAATTCCTTTTGTGTGCAGTAGGGCCACAATCTGCTGCTGCTGCTGCTGCTCTGCTGCTGCTGCTGTTGCTGCTGCTGCTGGCTGACTTTCAATTTAATGGTTAGCCAGAAGCAAGGCATCAAGCATCAACAAGCTGCAGCAGCAGCAGCAGCTGCAACGCTCACTGACTACAAATTGCTACCACTCACCAATGAAAAATGGCCAAAAGCGGTGTCAAAATTGATCACAAATTGTTGGCTTATAAAATGCGGGCAAGCAGAAGTCGTTGATGCTCGACGTGCTCTTTATTTTTTTATATTTTTTTTTATTATTTATTTCTATTTCTATTTATACTTTTGCATTTAGTTAGCCAAGTCTGTTTGTTGACTTGGTTTTTATACATTTTTCGGCTTGGAAACACAAGATTTTCATATTCTTGACGATACCTGCTGGCAATACCTAATGTACACTATATACATGGTATATAAAATATATATAATTATTTATTGAGTTTTGTACAGAACCAAATATTAGCTTATCTTTATGTGCTATATAAAGTTTGAAGGTGTATTAATTTCAATAACAAGTAAAAGGAGGATTTGGTATTGTATGTTTTATATTAATAGGAAAAAACTTTTATTTCAAAGTTGAAGTAAGTCCATCATATAATAAGAGTATAAAAATATCTAGTCATTCAAGAAAATAAAATACAAAATTAAATGTCTGTTGACCTCTTTGCAAATGTCTTTTACTCACACTTTGGGAAAAACTCAGAGAGCAACTGATTGCTTCGGTTCTTCAATAAGTTCGTTCGCGATCGGCTAGAAACTTTTTTTTGCACTCTGAAGCTTAAAAAAGTCTTTTTTGTATGTATTGATATGTATGCGAGGGTTTTGCTCGCTAAGCACATCAATAGCATACGTGAGTGTGATTGTGTAGATCGATTGGCACAGACTATGAGTTACTTGTTAACTGAGTCTCTTTCTGCGGTCGTCAATCGTATCGCTCCCCAAACGATCTTCGTTAAAAGAGCATCATACGAATAGATCAACTCAAGATGCTCAACAGAAAACAGAAACGAAAAGAACCGAAGATCATTGCACGAGAGAGCGAAAGAGAGTAAGCATGCTGTTCTCTCTTCTATTGATCTCTTAAGCAGATCATGAAGGTTTGAATATTTGCGACCAAAGAAGTTACATAGATATTCAAAACTATTTTTCAATCAGTATTTCATATGTTATTATATAAATATAAATATAATATTAAATATATATTCATGACCATTTTCAATCAGTATTTCATATGTTATTATTGCTCTCAACTATTTTAATAGGTAAGGAAATATTAGAGATCCAAATTTAATATCTTATGAGAGAACTTTTATGTTGAATCTAATCTAAATAAATAAATAAATACATAAAAAATATGAATAAAACTATTATTTAAAAAATATTATTAAATAACCTTATATTTGATTATTATAATTTTTAATTTTTTTTGCAATTTATCTTTTATATTTGTTTTTATTATTGGCAATTTTTATACAATTAAATATAGAATTAAAAGATATAATTAATCTGTTTAATATGATAATTTTTAACTTTTTTTTTTACAAATTTTAATAAAGGTTCAACATTAATTCGGATAAGAATTTCATTTGTTATTATATTAGTGATCAAAATTTATTGGAAATCCGAGTCTTATTTAAAAAATATAATTATTTAATAATCATATGTTTTATATAAAAATTTTTATTTTGTATTTATTTATTTATGTTATTTTTTTTTTTCATTATTAGTAATTTTTATAAAATTTCCATATAGATTCAACATTATTTCAGATTTTTGCTTACTTTGAACTATTTCGAATAGACCAAGGAATATTAGAAAACTTTTATTTCCATCCAAGTCCATCATTTCATTCATTTGTACATAGCTTAAGGATTTGCGTTGATTTTTAGCACACGTGTGACACGTCGCGTTTGGCCTGGAGCAGACCCGGCGTATACTTAATATTTGCACATAACCTGCCTTGCAAATGGCCGGCAGCAAATTTGACAGCTCATTTGCTTCATATATGTAAGCGTTAAGCCACAGATCCACCCCCCCATTCCCTCAGCACTCCAACGCCGCCCGTTCGTCTTAACGTTCCAAGCTTATGGGACGGGCGAAGGTGGGCGAAGTTCTTTCCTTTGCGCACAACGACAAAAGCGCTGGGGCGTAACCATGAATACAAATGAGTCATTTACTGGCAAAAAGTAGTTGCTGCCAGCAAAAGCGAACGAAACCAACAACAGAGAAAAACGCGTCAGACAAAACAAACAAAAAAAAAAAAAAAAAAAACAAGAACAAGAACAACCAGAAAACACTAAAATGAAGCCGAAAACCGCAACAACCGAGTATCGAAATCAGCATTGGGAGGTGTTGGCATTAGCATTTTCGAGTAGGCGTCACAACTTTGATATGAATCTCATCTGTTTTTTTTCTGTGTTTTTTCTGTTCAACCGGATTTCTTATGCAATCGGACTTAAGTACTTCAGTAGATTTGATTTACTTGCCTGAAGCTGTTGATAAAATTAAGTATGATAAACGGCAGAGACTGTTGGCAAGTCAAGTGCAAGTGGCGCAACTCTGACATTATTGATTATCAACTGAAAAGTGGGTGCGCCAGCGCAATGTCATTAATAATCCGTTGTCCACAAGATATTTTCTTTACGACGACAGTCGGACATCTTTGTGTGCCACATATATTTCTTGTTGTCTGTCGTTGCACGCTTCTGCTAATAGCTGAAACTGGCTAAGAGTGGCTGCCTTCCCACCGAGCCAAATAAATATTCTCTCATATTTGCACTCGAGCTAGCATGGCACAGGCTGTGGCTAATTGGCCAACGTGGCGTCGTCTTCACTTGCCGCTACGTTCTATACCCTGAGTTCATGGCGAGTAGCCATTCGGAGTATATTGGTTTCTAATGAAGAGTGGAATTCATGTCAATGAGTATATGCATACTTATTCTGATCATGAGAAGATTGAATCTTCATTGGAATGAATGAATGAGCGCGCTGATCTCTGGCTATTGTTTTGATTGAAAGCGCTGAAGGAATTTCTCTGAAATCATTAAGGAAAAACGTTTATAATGATTGATATCGCGGAACAATTTTAATGAAATCATAGATTTCACTTGATCCATAATTTCGGTCTGTTTGTTGTTTCTAATAATTGTTCAGGCTCAACAGCCATCCTAACAGCGATCCAGCGAACATGTTTAGCTATATTGTTTGTCCTTTTGAATGAATGAGCTGATCCCACAAAGTTCAAGCGGCATTTCTTTGGCCTGGTCTATAACTGAATTATTCATTTTCATTTCAGTTAACATTTTATTTCAGTCTGTTCTACTTTATAATTGAGCTGTTGCTTTATTTAATATTACATTATGTTATTATTATTATTATTTTTTTGTTTTTGCATTAAAATAATGCACTTTACAATATATTAATGAAATTCTAAAGCAATGCAAAAAAATGTCTGATAAATTATCAATTTATCAATTAGCACTAAGCAAGTTTGTGATTATAGAAATATTATTCTAAATATTATAATTAAAGATTATGATAAAGATATAAAGATTTATTATCTATTGTATAAATACAACAATGTTTCAAAGATTTATTTCCATATAAATTTAAAAATTTATATTTACATTATATTTAATATATTGTATATTAATATTTTCTTATATGTTTAATTATATGTATTTATATTTGCTAAATCCACCACTTTAGTCTACCTCTTTGCATTTGAAGTGGCATAAAAATAATAAATTCTTGTTGGCATTTTTAGCCCGCAAGACACTGCCTTTCGGCTAATGAAAAAAATTTTAATCTTGAGGCAGAATTGAAATTTCCTAAAACAGAAAAGAATGTTCAAAGGAAAAGTACATGCGTATATGTTCGTATATAGATATGTATTCATGTACAACATATAAGCTTAGGGTAACTGCTAGTCAGGCACTTTGGCTGAGAGCAGCATTGCTTGTTCTTTTTGTTGTTGTGGAGAAATGCCATGCATTATTTTTATGGCATCATAAAAATTTAAATTAATTTTTTGTTGTTGTTGCCTTTTAAGTTCGCGTTTGTGTGCATTTGTATGCAGCTGTTGTGTGTGCACATGTATGTGCGTGTGTGTGTGTGTATGAGTGTGTGTGTGCGCAGCTAGAGTTTGTTTCATTTGAAATTTTCACATTTTGGCCATATGAAGGCATGTGCCACACCTCTATCACCGCCCGCCCTGCGTCTTTTTTGTGCTATAATTTTTTTATTGCTGTCACGCCCCGCCGAGCGCCCGGCCTTTGCTTTAGACTGGGATGCAATTTAGCCAGTGCTACGTTGGGTTTTTTTCACATCGATTTCAATTCATTTATCGTTGCCTGGCGCCCCTGCAGCGTATAACATGCTTTGTTGTTTTTGCCGTTTGCCATTGCTCTTCTTGTTGTTGTTGTTGTTGTTTGGCTTTTTGAAAGTTTTTTTTTCCCAACTAGCTTTGGCCACACCTGCCATTTGGCGGCACCCTAAAAGTGCACTGCTGCACACCTTTGACGCGGCCCAGATGCCCAACACGTGACTTTGTACAACCTGCTGCCTGCTGCTAGCTGCCTAAAAGCTTACAACACTAAACAACGTTATTTTATTTTTTTTTATGTACGCCGAAGCCATTGCAAATGGGAATTTAGGTTATAATGGAGTTTTCTGAGAACATCTAAAAAAGTCTCTATATGTCTATATCAAAGAGAATAGTTGAGTATTAGAGAGAAACATTTTTGATCAGCATGATGAGCTAGTTCGATCAGATATGACTGCAGAGTTCGAAAGATATAGAGAGATTCAGACATCAAGTGTTATATATGGTTAATAGTAATAATTATCATAGTATTTTCTTTTTTTTTTTTTATATATTAAAAAGAAAACTCATTTCATTTCATAGTAAAATCTTTCAGTTAGCTAATTTTCACTCGTATTTATATTCAATTAATTTTACTACAGTGCTAGGTATTTTCTAGTCGGATATGCCCGACCCAATTCACAGTGTGTATTAGCGTATATGTGTTATGGTATGTGAGCGAGGTGCGATTAAAGTGCATTGTCTGTACAGGTTTTATTGCTGCATATTTGAAAGAAAGGCACGGAAGAGCCAGAGATCCGGCGAATGCTCACAATTAAATTAAATTTAGTCTTAACTCAAGTCCATTAAATGTATGAATAATGAAAATCATTAAATTTAGTGTGCAATGGTTATATTAAAATTATTTTATACATGTATGAATGTAAAAATATATAAATAATTATATAAATTGTATATGTGAGAGTCCTGGTCTCACGTTCATGCATCATGATGATCATGAGAAGAACTTTTAGATAATTGAAAGGAATTCTATCTACACACGCTATTGGTGGATCTACGTATAAATACATATGTAAGACTGTTCCTGACAGACGGAAGAAGAGATTTAAATAGATAATTATAATATTAGTTTGCAAACGTGTTCGCCAGGATATAATTAAGAATTATATATACAAGCTTACATACAGAGCTGAAACACAATTTATTTATATAGATACATAAAAAATTTTAAAGTTATTTATATTCATAAATCGTAATACTTAAAATATATACATATGCATATTTTAATCCAATTTCCTTTTAAAGAAAAAGTAATAAACAAATGTTTATATAAAGCTCTTCCCATTTTGTTTGTTTCATTACATAAAGTTGTAGGCTACAAGAAGTATCTGAGCAGCCAAGTCGACTCTTTGAAGTTCCCTCAACTTGTCGCCTTTATCAGACATTTTTATATTTTTTTGTATGTCAGCTTACAAATGTTTTTGTTTCTTTTTCTGCTCGCACATAGAAGCCAAAAACAGAGATAGAAAAAAAAGGTAAAGGCATAAAGTTGCAGCTTAATCCGTATCTTAAGCTCGAGCCAAATATCTTATCTTCAGGCCAGCATTTGTGGACTTTTTCATTGGGCTGTTGACCGAAAATTAAAGTGAGCTTAAAGTGGAAGCGGCTGAGCTGTGTGGCCAAAGGATCAGAGCTCTCTGACGCCTGCCAATGTGCAACATTGGGCACACCAATAGAGCGTGACGTTTACGCAATCGCCCCCATTGACTTGGCTCCTTCAGCGCCTCAACGACTGCGGCTCGGGCGTCGCGTCGGAAGGCATAAATATGCATGCCGGCGCGCCTGTCATTATGCAGCAAGCTATTCGTACATGCGGCAACTTTGTGCTGCCACGGCTGCTGCTGCCAGTGCTGCTGCTGCTCCTGCTGCTGCCAGTACTGCTGCTGCTGCTGCTGCTGCATCAATTAGAGCACAAGAGCTTCAAGGCGCCGTCGTCCTTTGGCTTAAGTATGCACAAAGCGAGTTTTGCTGTGCGCGCCGTAAGTAACCTACTTTAAGTTCCTTTCTGCAGCCAACATTGCTAGCGATTTATTCGAAGCAAACTGCTTGCTGTCCGCCCAGCTTTGGCTGCCTGGCTGCCTGGCTGCCATGGCTGACTCTTTGCCTCTCTGCTTGGCTGACTGCCTGGCTTCCTGGCTGCCTGGCTAGCTCGTTCGTTTTCGTTTTAATTTTTGCAATGGGGCAGTGCAACAGAAATTAGGCACAACAACAAAATCACGTTGCGCAGTCGCGTGCCATGGATGCTCTAATTTACTATACGTATTTGTAGACTTTTCACTCGCCTTCATGTTTTGTACATTTACCTCTTAAAAAAAAAAACAAGAAAAATGAAGAGAAAATTTGCAGCAACAAATTTCGCAGCAATAAAATTTGCATGTCAAGCGAAACTGTACATGCAAACGAGCTGGGCGTCGAGGCTCGTTGAGTGACTGCCAAATGCTCTGCAATCAGCTTGCTCAATAGAGAGTTTAACCATCAGAATGTTCTTCAGGAAACTAAAAGTAGTTGCTACATAAAAATATATTCAAAAACTATTTAACATTATTGCAAGTAAATGATATATTTTTGATGTACTAAAAGTCATTTAATATATAAAATTATAGTGTAAATATAGAAAAAAATATATATATATATATATTAGTGTAAATATAGAAAAATACACATACATATACATATTTATGTATATATTTTATTAAATTTATATAAAATAATAAATTATCTAAATATATGCTAAATTTCTTATTATCTTTTTCATTTACCTCTACTTCTTTTAAATATTTTTAAAATTTTTTATTTAAAATTTTTATTGTTATTAATGTTCCTAAATTAATGAAAATACATTATAGAAATATATTAATATATATGTATATATATATATATTATATATATATATATATATATATATATATATATATATATATATATATACATATATATATATATATATATATATATATATATATATATATATAAAATATATATTAATATGAATTTTCATTTATTATTATCAACATTTTCATTATTTTATTGATTTTATTACTCTTTCAAAATATATTTTTATTACTATTATTTTTTTATTATTAATATATGTATATATTTTTTTTTCTTATTTTTATTATTATACTGTTTATAATTTATTGTGTTTTTTGCAAAATTCTTTTAATCAACAAATACTTAGCGCTGCTTGCACTATTTCAATGAACACAGCTGTATAAAATTTGCTTTAGGTCTTAAGTTTTCATTGTTTATATTATGTTTACAGCTATAAACTGCACAGTTAGTACTCCATAGGACCGTTTCCTTCTCATGTATTATTGTAGCATAAAATATTAATTTTTTTTTGCATTTTGCTTTGGTAGAAAACGACCAAAAAGCTACTGTAACTGGGTCAGTTAATACAATTGATGTAATTGATATAATTGATGTCTTCTAGACGCGATTTCCATGGAATCAATTTCTAAAATTGCCATGCAAAGTGTGGCCCCATTTCGAGGCTAAGCCTTGGTAGCATGCCATGCACTGCATATACCTTTCGCAATGCAGTGTGTAGAGCGCTGTGTTTAACGTGTCGGAGCTCGACATCCGAAAGTCTGCTTACAATTATGCCATGTAACTTTAAGTAGGCTATAAATATATGTGTATAAATCTCCATGTGTGCGTGTGTGGACTAGCATGCATGAGAGTGGCGTGCTGTGAAATGTATGTCAGCCGTGCGCATAATTACAGGTGAAATGCATGTACAAACACGTAGCCATACGTGGGGCCAGCTAGCTTTCTAAGCCTAATAATATGCCACCCATTGCATGGCTCTATAACAACATACAGATACATGCATACATGGGAAGGCACGCCTCGGTGTTAGTGTGTATGTGTGTGTGTGTGTGTGTGTGTGTGTGTGTGTGAATGCCATTATATACTAGTTGCCCAGTAGTCGACTTTAATTGCATGTCGAGAGATGCAAAATTGAACGCTTAATCATTTGAGCTTTGCAGCATGTGTTGCGATTAGTTTTTAATGCGCCTGAATTGCCATTGAATAGGCAACTAATCCGTCTAACTTGGCTAACAGAATCGCCGGTTATCGTTGCCAATGCTAGAGGCAATGGCAGTAGCACTGCCAATGCCAGTGGAACTGGCTGTAGAAGGGCCATTTAATATTCACATGCATATCGTGCTCATATCACCCACTTATGCATAATAAATAGTTGAGTTGAAAACTTTTGATTGACACTAATTGATTGGGCTGACAGGTGCCATGCACCAGGCGACAGTTATGGCTCATCAGCCATCGAATGTACTGGCGCACATGCATATGACTTCAGCTGTGGATTAAAAATAGCCTGTAATAATAATTGCACTATAATTAAATTCAGCAGTTTAAATATGAATTAAATCGCGCTCAACTTCAGCAATGTATTTAATTAGCAGCCTCTGATGTGAATGCGATTTACTTGTGGAATTGTATTATGTATATGGGAATGATAAGCTGTGAAGCTTAAGCAATCACTCTCAGTTACACAAGCAACAGAAAAGGGAGATGCATCTGTCTAACGATCTATGGATCTATCTATCGATCGATCTATCTATCTATCTATCTATATATCTATCGATCTATCGATCTATCGATCGATCTATCTATCGATCTATCTATCTATATATCTATCTATCTATCTATCTATCTATCTGTCTTTCATAGATCTATATATCCATCTATCTATCTATCCATCTATATATCTATCTATATATCTATCTGTCTATTTATCTATCTATCTATCTATTGTTCTATAGATCTATCTATCCATCTATCTATATCTATCCATCTATCCATCTATCTATCTTTGCATCTATATATCTATAATCTATCTATCTATCTATCGATCCATCTATATATCTCTCTATATATCTATCTGTCTATTTATCTATCTATCTATCTATTGTTCTATAGATCTATCTATCCATATATCTATATCTATCCATCTATCTATCTAACTATCTTTCCCTCTATCTATCTATAATCTATCTATCTATCTATCGATCTACCATTTTTAATACTTATCTATTTTCAAAGTTTGCATCGAATTAGGATCCAAGAAGAACATCTCCACCAGTCAGACACCTAGACTTATTTAATGATAGATGCATTCATTGAGGGGCAACAGCTTTAGCCTTGTCAGCCTTGAGTGCTTGATGGAAAATCTATTTCACATATGCTGTGCCTACTCAAACAGTTGAAACTTTTAAGAAAGTCTACACTCACACACACAGACCCACACGCACACTCACGCACACACATACATATTAAAGTATATTGAAGTTTGTTGGGTCCATGCAACTTGCTTCATAAGTGGTAAATCTGCCTCGTCAAAGTTCAACAAAACTTCTTGAGCCGGGCCAGAGAGACAGCCGAGATTACCGAGCCGAAAGTGAATGCAGCCGCATTTATTGCACAGCACAATGCCAAAGCGTCAAAGTGAACCCAAATGAAAGGTGTTTGCTTTTAGCTTAATTTGATTATAATATGGCTTGAATTTGTGAATCGAAACTCACTTTAAACATTTCAAGTTTGGTTTTACCAGACGGGCCCTAGCCAAACCATGCTTTCCATTTACCCAATATCGATTGCTTTGCCTTGGTTGAGTTATGAAGAGAGTGGAAGCCAAAGACATGAAATGTGGAATGTTGTTGCTCATAATGCATACTATATTGAATATTAATATATTCTCATGATGGTGGGTGAGTGTATAGCTGGGTATATACCAAAGTAGATAGACTTTGGGTATCTAACAGTCAGTGTTCCGGACTGACGCACTTTCTTTAGTTATTTACATATCAAGCCCTAATTGAGCCAAATCTCTGATCATATCTTATCTGATTACAAGGTCGTGGCCCATTAAACCACTTGGAGCTCATATTTGCACACTTCCAATAGATATTAATTTCATTATTGTTTTTACATAAATTACTGCCTGCCACGCCCACCGCTGGCCGAGTGGGCAGCACATATTTATGCGCTTGTTTGTTTGCTTTTCATATTGACTCAAAAGGGACTAGAAGCAAAAACTCTATAGTCAGTGGCAAAGCCCATTGAGACCGAGACTGGCCCGAGGCCACAGAAAAGGTGTCCGGCTGGCCATTCAGGTGCGGGCAGCGTCTGCGGCTGGCAACGATGGCCGGCCAATAGTCATGTGTTAAACGTTAACTACTGCAGGCGCTGTCCGGGGCACTGGCCAAGGCAAATATGCAGGCTGCCCACAGTCATAAATTTGTCTGCCCCATTTGCCTCATGCTGGAAATTAATTCATTATCGATTTTCGTTGAGCTTCTCCTGCTTCTCCTTCTGCTTCTGCTTCTGCTTCTGCTGCTTGTGCTGCTGATGTTGACCGGCTTAACTGCGGCAATTAAAAACAGGCAGTAACAGTAAAATGGATGGCAATACAAACGATGCCTTCAAGAAGCATTATGAATGGATCATTTACAAAGTCAACACAATTAAAATACACGCCCCAAAAAACCGCATCGTCTCTGCAACTGAGAGCTGAGAACTCCGAATGCTAATGCCAATCTGAAACCCTTTTCAGCATATGACAGCCGCAAGGCCGAGGCCGGACTAAGGGACGGGGACGTAAATATTAAAAGTGATATATTAATAGAGTCCGAGCCGGGTTTTCGGGCCACAGCGACCCCCACGCTCGAATGTGCCAATACGATTGATGTTCTTGTCTTTTACCATAGTTCAAATATGCAGCCGACAGTGTGGCCAGGCTGTCGGCATGGGGCACTCTTAAGCTGTGTTCAGCTACGGCTTTATTATGTGCTCTGGCTCTATCGAGTTTATCAAAAAGAATTTTTTTTATGAAATATTTATAAATGAGTTTTCTGATACCTTTTTTGGGAAACTTGATCTGAGCAGAAATTAATTAAATAAAGTTTATAAAGTCATGGAAGATAGAGAACACAAAAGCTTGGGGGACAAAGAGCAATTGGTTGCAGCTAAAGCAAAGGTTTTAAGTGATAAATTTTATATTTGATAAATTTTATGATTAACTAGCAAATAATTATTGACAGATTGTCGATGTATATATATATATGTATCTTTGACTTACACTTTGAGAAATAACTGAGAGAGCAACCGATTGCGGCGGTAATTCAACGAGTTCGTTCACGATCGGACAGAAACCTTCTCTTCCTCAAGTTAAATTAAGCAAAAAGTCTGCTTTGTATTGGTTTATATGCAAGTGTTGTCTCGAACGTGAAGACCGATTGGCGCAGACCTTATGAGCTGCTTGCTCACTTACTGATCTTCACTGTGCGAGCGTCAATCGCAACGCTCCTAAACGATGTTCGTTAAACGAGCATCACACGAAAACTTCAACTCAAAGCGCTCAACAGAAAACAGAAACGAAGATTCTTGCTTAGAGCGAGAGCGCGTGAGTATAATATTTTCGGTTGATCTTGCGAACAGATCATAAAAAATAAAATTTGTCAACTGTTATTAGCGCGCTATGATTTTAAGTCAGAAGGATTGAAGGATTGAAGGAAGCGGCATTTGAGTCGCATTTTGGTTCTATACTAGCTTAACCAAGCTAATTTGGTGTGAATCTTGTATATCAAGAAATTCGTTGGCCAACTCTTGTTGATTATTTCTTCTATTTTAGGCAAATCGAGATCACGTTCGATGTTGCTGAGTCTCATATTTTAAGGCCCATTGCTCTTCCTCAGCATTCTTTTCGTAAGAAAACACAGTATTTAAAAGCGTTTTGACTTCCTTTGCTTACACCTCGATAGCATAGAAAACGTGTAAGCAGCTAATATACTTTAGTTGACCGTCAATTTTTATCTTTTTGTATATATATATATATATGCCAATAAGTGATTTATCACTCTTCCATTGTAGTGACACCAGGATAGTAGCAATACCCTCCTAACCCACACTTGCTGCTGATCAAATGAGCCTAAAAGTATGCAAACAACTATTTCTATGACTGACTGAACTCATTTCTTTCATTTGATTTTATTTATTTTCCTTAATTTTTTTTGTTATTTTTATTTTATTTATATATTTTTATATCTGTACATATTATTTTTTCTTATTTCTATATTTTCCTTTGTTCAATTTAAAGCTTAAGCTTGTTAATTCGCTAAAATTGATTTAAAGCGCTTGGGCTGCAGCATGTCAATTTATTGCCAATATCAATTCGAGGGAGTCAACTGCAAAATCTTGTCTGTAATTTTATAAAAATGTTTAAGCTTTTAATTAGCATATATATGCGTGTCTGCAATTAAATTGTTTGTCCTTTGATTAATTGTCAACCTGCCGAGCGCTTTGGCCTCAACTGAAAATTTCCAGCGATGATGCAAAGTGCAATTATGCGCAGATTTTCAGATTCATTATTATTATACCCTGAGCCCATTGAATATGGGAAATCAGGGTATAATGGCTTTGTGAAAATGTATGTAACAGGGCAGCAGAAGAAGTCGCAGACCCCACAAAGTATATATATTCTTGATCAGCACAACAAAAATAAGCTGATATAGCCCTAGAGACCCGAAATTTCACATGAATACTCGTATGTTAGCTATACACACAGTTACACTCATCCCATTTCCAAATTATCGATAAAAACTAGAAAATTTACAAACTAAACTGAAAGAAATTTCAAATACTCAATTCAATATTCTCATTCCGTTCGCATAATATCGATTAAAAGCGATTCTTTGACTTCCCTTCGCTCTGATTCAGAATCTTGTAATGAATTCACAGAATATTAAATAAATATAATAAATAAGATTAAGCAAACGAGTCCTCAGGCGCTCAAGAAGAAGCCAAAGTTGTTTAGTTGAAAGGGCAGCTCCGACTCGTCAATGTTTCTTCGAGTATTGCGTAATCAGACTTCCCACTCGATTTGGCGGAAAGTGGAAAGCCATGCTCTCGGCTGTCGTAATAATAATGTGGACGACGAGAGTTGTGCTTTATATAAATATGTCAGCTCTGCTGCATTTATTTAATTGAAGTTGACACTTTAACTGTTTTGGCGCTCTAATTTGACAGCATTAATACCGTTCGCAGTCCACTGTGGGGCCGACCCGTAAAGAGCTGAACTTTCGTGCTAACTGCTAACCTTTTATTTAATTTGATATGGCCTAAAGTTCAAAGGTGAGCCGCTTCTCTCTCTGTGTGTGTGTGTGTGTGTGTGTGTGCGTAGAGGGGAGGATTATCATTTATGTAAATGGACTTTGCTCGCTCCGAAGCGGTCTGGCAACTGTCGCATTCACAGAAGGACAATGTATTAACATTGCGGTTGTCATTAGGATAAATTTGTTTAAATTTGCTTTGTGGTTTTCGATTGCTGTTGTTTGTTGATGGTGCCGGTGTGAACTCAACAGTCCCATAAATAATGCAGGCCGATTTTCCATTATGAGTAATTATGTGTACATTTGTTTGGGTCTCTGCTGCTGCCCGGGTCACGGGTCAGGGGTCATGGCACTCCAATTGATGGGTATTCCTCATTCAGGGTCCACTTTTGGCTCTCAAAGAGCAGCCCATTTGCTCTTGCCCACAATTATCTGTCTGTTCTCAGCCTCATCCTGTGCCCCAGTTGCGCTGTATGCTGATTGTCTGCCTAATCGGGCAGAAAGACGTTCATGGCAGAGTATTCTATAGTCGGCCAATGGCCAGGATGGGATAGTGGCCAGTCGAAGGCACCTCAAACTCTATCGTCCGCCCCGTAGGCAGCCAAGCGGCGAAGAAGACTATTTGGTATTTTATGAACTTTCCGCTACGTTTTGTTTATGTTTTTCTTTGCATGGCAACACGGCCATGGCAGGGGGCCGGGTAGAGTGCGCGACTTCTGCCAGCAGGACTACATTTTCCACATTGAACTTCAAGGTTAATTTATTTTATTGTGCCTCGCAACGTTATGCCCAGTTGTGCGATTGGTTTCTGTTCCAGTTGCCGTTGCTGTTTTTGCTTGAGCTTTTGTTTTGCCTCTTGCTGGGTGTTTTTGCTTTTTATGTCATTTGATTTTTGAGTTTTTTCGCCAGATTATTTGCTCGTTTTCCGAACTTTTTGCAGCGACCCCCACACCCCCACAGCTCAGAAAGAGCCGACCTTGCCACATACTTTGGCATCGGCCATAAAAATGAGCCAAAAACAAAAACAAAGTCACTAAATGTTGCCACTTTATCACTTCATTGGGTTTCGATAATGACGTGGAATTGTAAGAGCACAGTTCCAGGCCTAATATGGCATTGAGGAAGTGAAATAGTATCGATTTGGGAATCGAAATGGGAGCTATGCAGCTTGAAACTGGCCAGACAAGGTCTAATGGCTTTTTGCAAGTCGAAGAAGTCGTTAGCGGCATTAACTATATATTTATTATTAATCCATAAGCACTATGAATCTAGCTATTTCCATCAGTTCGTCTGCATGAATGAATAGAGAGGTCAAGCACGAAACTTGAATTATGAAATATATATCAATTTTAGTAGTATTATATCTGACTATTAATCTTTTTGTTGCATAATGAAGACGTTTCTATTATTGCTAAAAATCGATTATAGAATTTCTTTTTTGAGGTCTTAATTGCTTAATTTGATGAATGCATGTTTTTAGCAGTGTATTCATTTATATGCACATTGCTGCGAGCAGTGTATGCTCATGTCTCATTCAGAAATCTAGATTATTATTATTGTCTTTTACTCACACTATGAGTAAAAACTCAGAGAGCAACCCTTTGCGTCGGTTCGTTAACGACTTTGTTCATGATCGAATGCTTTAGTTTCGCTCTGGCTATTGCCCGACCATTCGCTCAAGTTAAATTAAGCAAAAAGTCTGCTTTGTATTGGTTTATATGCAAGTGTCGAACGTGAAGACCGATTGGCACAGACCTTATGAGTTGCTTGCTCACTTAATAATCTTCACTGTGCGAGCGTCAATCGCAACGCTCTCTAAACGATGTTCGTTAAACGAGCGTCACACGAAGAGTTCAACTCAAAGCGCTCAACAGAAAATAGAAACGAAAAGAAACGAAGATGCTTGCTTAGAGCGAGAGCGCCTGAGTATAATATTTTCGATTGATCTCACAAACAGAGAGCGAAGGTACAAGCGGACAAGTATATACATATATATGTGTATGCCATATTGCCTCCATGTAAGGAGTATAGCATAACTGAGCATGCATAATGGAGTCTGTATCTGTACATATCTACATATTTACATGTATGCAAGTCATTTAGAAGAGATAGGATTTGCTGATCTCTTAATGTCTTTATATCTAACTCTATTCTATAGCATACATATTGTTAACATTAATATTGTAAAGGCATTTGAACAATATATATTATGTTTAATCTTCAAAGCAGTAAAGTAATTTTAATAAAGTTATGAACTAACTAGCAAGCATTTGCCCGCACTTGTAAGGGAAGAAAGTTTGATGATCTCACTAAAGAGAATCTACTTGAATATATATATATATATATATATATATATATATATATATATATGACAATAGCAACTAAAAAGAAATTTATTATTATTTAAATTATTTAATTAAATTGTTTGCTCTGTTAAAAGGCGATTATTTAGGTTATCTAAGATTTAGAAATGGATTAACTCTATGTGCTTGCCCTTCTACATAAAAGTTTCGCCAACTCAGTTTTAATATTTAATCCTGGCTACAATCTGGCCATCATATGGAGTCAGCACTGGTTCGCTGCCAGTGCCTGCTAGGGCTTCAAAATGTTTTCAATTTAGCCGGCATGCGGCATTCAAAGGCCAAGTTATGCGACTTCACATATGCCCACTTAATACGCAGAAATTTCATTGTAAAATTCCTTACCTTTTGGTGTCAGCTGGCGCAGCGAGTGGAGACTGCACCACCCGACCCCGGCACCAACCCAAGCCAACCCAACCCAACCCAAGCCAACCCAACACAACCCAACCCTACCCGATCCGTGTATTCAATTTGGCCATGTGGATAGAGCTGGGGACCGATGCCAGCGCTCAGCTGAGCTGCAAGTTATGTCTCCAGAGTAGCCCGCGTACATCAAAATGTTGTGCTGAGCGAAAGTTGAAGTATAACAAAATAATAAAAATAAGAGAGAAAATAGAAAATAGAAAAAAAGAGAAACTCTAGCATTAAATTTGCCCAAGCTGCAGCAACAATACACCCAATGTCAGCTATGGATGTCATTCTTGATTTTTGCAAGTTTCGTTTTCATTGCAAACTGTTGGATTTTTGGGAATTTGGAATGTTTTCACGATTTATATGCAAAGTATATTCTTTTTGGGTATGCTAGCTGCAAGTGCTCGAAGGAAACTGCTTGCATTGCAATAGATTTGCCTGTTTGTTGGTGCTGCTGCTGCTGCTGCTGCTGGTGGTGGTGGCGCCACATGCTAACCACAAATTATAGCCCGCCAAGTTGAGTCAAGTGCATGGCTGGCTCTGGCAATGCTGATGGCAGAGGATGTCGTCCCATCGTCCCAATCATCCCGTTTGTCGTCCGTGTTGCCGCCACACTTTCAGTAATGTGACACTTTGTGCCACGCAATGTGCCGCCGGCAGCGCCGCATCAGTGGCGCAACAGCGTCGACGGCAGCGAGCTACCAAGGGAATCGCTCTATCCGCTTTACCTCCGTTTTGCGTCCAGAAAAATGCCAAGTATTGCACTTTAAAGCTAAGTTGCTAAATCGTTGCGCTGCGGGGGCCAAATGCACTTTTGATAAAAGCCGAGCCGGAACTCGCCTAACGATAGCGTTGCAGTGCGAACGCGTTGCATTCAATTATATATGCATCAAGTGTGAGAAATCAAGCTAGAAAGCAAGCTAGAAACTCTGAACAAAAACTAATGCCAGATTTTGCTAGAGTTGTTTTTAGCTAAGAGGTATTTGCTAGTCGTGCCGCCTTTTTCAAAATCTAATATGGCTAAAGTGCGCCAAGTTCTCGCTCTCTTTTCCCCTCTCTTTTTGTCTCTCTTCATTCTCTTATCAATGTGGGTTGCAAACAATTTATATTAATCATACGCAATGTGGTGCCAAATTGTTTCGCCTTTTGCCAGCGCTTAGAGACTGCATTGTATTTAGCTACAGCTTCGCGCTGCTCTTACACACACTCTTTCTCTCTCTTTCGTGTCTGGACTTGCAGCAAAGTCATTGCCTGCAACCTGGCTAAGCTTTGGACATAACGACAGCGCAATAAAAGTGATGGTCGCCCGCCCACTCGGTGCTAAGTCAAGGATGCGGACATCCTTAATGGTTCGACTGGTGCTGGGAACCAGACCAGACTTCGTCACGCTACTTTTCGCACTCGCCTTTTGTTTTCGCTATCCTATTCTCTGACTCGCGACTTATTCTCTTGGTCTCTCCGTTCTGTCTGTAAAAACGTGCAAATGTTGGCGAATAAAAATAAATTTTCCGCTCAGCTGCCGCCTGTAATTTGCGCCGCACAGACAGCGGCTGCTAACAAGGGCATCTGCATTAAATAGCCGTCGATGGCAGCTCTTTGATTTACGCTTCGGCCATGCCCACCGGCATGTGATTTGCCCAAAACGCATTTGCTAATTAAATGGCAGCCAATGGGAATACAGTCTCAATGCTATGAATAATTACAAAGCAACAAAGCGCTGATACATATTCAAGTGTGTACAACTAACATACACACAGTATAGATATATGTGTATATATATATATGTATATATACTTAATCAAATATCTATTTGCATAACTGGTCACCTTAACTCGAGTTGAGCGGATCAGTTCAGATTACACTCGAGTTGAGCTTTTGTTCAAGCTAAAATTATTGCAGCTAAATACAAAAGACTTGTATCCCTATTCAATTAGAATGCAGCCAAATGATAAAGTTAACAGCGTCCAGGCATCAGGTGTCGCCTCTACTTAGCTACATACGACAAATATGAGTATTTTGTATTGTCTCTAGACTTGGGCTGAGATTTAATTAACCATTTGAAAACTAAGCCTTATTAGTATGTCGATGCCTGTCGAAAACTAATTAGAGAGAAATCAGAGAGAGCTGCTTATTTGAGATATATTTGTGAGAGAGTTTCATTTGCTGTAAGCTGATAACAAATATCGATGAGGTTGACTTGAGTTGGCTGTGGCTTATGTTGAGCAGCAACTTGAGATGCTCTAATTCAGGTGGGCAGCCAGTTAAGCATAGAGAGGAACTTGGCAACACTTCATGCTGCTCATAAATATATATACATCATGTTTACGACGACGATTTTAGAGATCAATAATGAAGTCATTGTGTGCGATGGTAATAGGGCAGTAATGCAGTGACGTTTTTGCCGCTCTTCAAAATATTAAAGTATGAGAACATGAACATGATGGTCATCTCATTCGGGTCTATTTACGACACGAGTGGGAGAACATTGGGTAATTTACGAGCAACCTCAACGTGCTAAACACTTGAGTATGGGTATATGAACAAAATTTGCGCCCTATGCTCCAATGAGAGAGAGAGAGGAGGGCAATAGTGTTATGAAGAATGTTTAATTTTTAAATATAAATATATACTAATATACATAGATGTATAGATTTTTCGACAACGCAGACTCCGAACATTTACAAAGCCCAAATAATGGCTATTTATGTTATAATTTAGTCTATTATATTATAAAAGTCCATTTAGTCAATTAGCTTATTATTTATTGATTTATTGTTGTGCCCGTGGCATTAGTGCAGGTAAAATTAATTTGATGCCTAAGTGATTAAATTGTTGTTGCGCGCTTAAAGACAAACTTTGTACAGAATTACAAAGTCAAGAGGATAGAAGTTACAAGAGTGAGCAGCGCAGTCGAAATTTACATACATACATATGTATGTACATATGCATTTACGTTAAGCTTGCTTATGTGCCTGAGTGCATTTAGGTTAAATGGAGGCGACATATCTAATGAGAAGATCAACGTAAGAGAGCTTATAGTACGAAAAACTTTTAGTTGCTGCGCTGAACAGTCGTGTTTAACTTGCATTTGATCACTTTCCATTCGATTTGTATGCTTTTACTCCTGCGCTTACTAACGAATTCCCGCTCTGCGCTCTCTTTCACAATATTGAATATTCTCTGCAAGAATGGCAAATTTTAGACGTTTCTATTCGTCCGCTGACAATCATGGCGACTGTGTCTACATAGCCTGACTAGCCATCTCGCTCCCACTCAGCAACAGAAGGTAGTGCGCTCAGCAACAGCTATATTTGTCTCTCTCTCTCTCTCCCTTACGCTTGGAGTCTCGAATAGCGGAGCCAAGACGCAAACTCACTGGGATAACATTTCGGCAAGAACTCTATGCAAGCTCTCAGCCTCACACTAATACTTATGCAACAACAGTAGCCAATCAGAATGAGGAGACCTGTAGACAAGAGATTTTTCTAGTAATTTCGCAATATTTCACAATATTATTGCTGTACATATATATTTAGAGACCTGTCTACATATATACATATATACAGCTAAATAAGTTTAGTTCAAATACCTAATAGACTTTATGTATTTAATTTGAGCTAAGAACGTTAATTGGCCAGGATGGCGGAGCAAAGCAAATAAACCTTGATTCAGTTTTGTTTTGCTCTTGAATTCGTTAAGTACTGCTATTAAAGATTGTGTTCTGGATTTTTATTGGCAGTGTGTCTATCTGTCTGCCTGTCTGTCTGTCTGGCTGTTTATCTGGCTGTCTGTCTCATTTTTAATGCCATTATATGGCTAATTGGTTCAATCAAATTGTCTTACAAGTTAATTAGGTACTCGGCAGCTGCTGCCAACCTGAGAAGTAATCTTAATAATCATGTAGATAATTACGCCAGCTTCGCTGCCTGACAGACTAACTCACACACACACACACACACACACAAACAGACACACACACACACACACGCATACGCATTGTTTGTTTATATGTACAGAATAATAGAGTAGGTTAATTGAGGGTAGCATTGGACATAGAGCCGAAAAGCGTTTGATAATTTAAGTAGATAACTGTGTTTTTCTTAATTCGATTTGGAAATAAAACTCTCATAAACTGTCCCCGGAGGCATTTTGCTGAGTGATTAATTTTTAATGTAAATACTTTAAGAGGCACACTTGAAATTACAGCATGGGCTGGTGCTGCCTCTACTGTTGCCTCTGCTGCTGCTGCTTAGCTAATACCAAGTTGAACATAAACAATTGACAGCGACTGCCAAAAATCTATTTACTATGTTGCCCGGGCACACTTTAGTGAGCGCCGACAATGAAACACGCTTTTATTTACTTTTGATTATCTGCTTAAGGTCGACAATAAAAATAAGAAAACAGTTGCAGCAGAGCAAACAGTGTTGGGGACAAATGCTCTGAGATCTGAGCGGACCACACTAGAGGACGTGAGGTGAGAATGGGGCGGACGACAATGCGTTGGTGGTTAAAGCAGCAAACAAAGCGCCAAAAGAAAAAGAAGAAAAAGAAACCGGCACAACATAACGCAGGAAACAGCAAAAACAACAATATGGCCAGCATTTAGCTTATTGCCAGGTTAAAATACGTACATATGTAGCAAATTATGTGTGTGTGTGTGTAACAGAGGGGCGCACATAAAGTTGCCGCCGTATTAGTCTGTGTTAGTCTTAAACAAAATACTGTTAAACATTATTACTAAATGTCATCAATAGTAGAAATTCTAATTGATCTGACATGTTAATCCGTCTACTCGCATAGACAGCACGCAATTTGCTGAAAGACAAATTGTTTTATGAAATACTTGAAAATCGATAGCAAACTTGAGTCATTCGAGCAAAACTCGCTAAAGTCATTAATGTCAATGGATATAGAAATATGAAAGAACAAACTTTCTTTTGAATTATTTTAATATAGCTAAAAAGTAATAAAAAGTCTTTTATATAAAGAAATATGTATAGGATATCTACTAGTTCGGCATTCCCTACACTCACATCTGTTTACTTTAACTTTGATTTTTATTGCTTAGCCGAAAGTTTGACAACTTTTTAGCAGCCTTTGATAGGACAGTTTTGGTTACCCTCGCTGATGCCTTGTTGTTTGTATACACATGCATATACACACTGCTGAGTGTGTGTGTGTGTGTGTGTATGTGTGTGTTTGTATGATGGTTGTTATGCCTTTGTGTATAGGTGAAGGTGTCAACAAGGCCTGTCGCGGATTATGAATAAGCAAAGTGGCCAGACGCACACACAAGAGCAACAGCAACAACGGCAGGAGGCAGGAGTAACACTCACACACACACACACACGACAATGCATAGCTGAGTGTGTGTGTGTGTGTGTGTGTAGCTGTCAACAAACAATGCATGACCCTCTATGCATACGATCCCATATCCGATCCACAGGCAATTGTTTGCACACCAAATTATTTATGACAAACGTTCGCAGCTTTAACCAAAGCAATTACAACAACAACAACAACAACAAAGTGAATGATAGCAACAAAAGACTGAAATATCTATTATTGTCGAGTTGAATTTAGCGAAATTATTGAATATCAACAAATTATATGTACTTACATGTCAGCTACAGTGTATATATTGAATTAGTTTATTAATTTAAGTATGTGAAATTAGAAGAAAATTTCTAAGCTGCAAATTATTTATTTTTGAAATCTAATAAATATTAAATAGATTGTATAAAGTCTTCAATGGGAAATATACATACTTATGCCTTAGGATTTTACTACTATTATTTTTTTTTAAATATTTTATTTTCTAAGGATTCCTTGAATAGAACTTGTTCAGTTATTGGTCGAATTGCTTTGATGCTTTTTTAGTTCAATATCAATATGAGATATGTAACTGAGGCTTTTCGGTAAATGAAAAGCGAGACTTTAAATTACCAAAAATTGTATACAGCTTGCAAGAGCTGACGGAAAAATACCTCCAGAGACTACACGAGCAGCCATATAGTTATATAAGGTTAATATAGATACATCAGCTCAAAGATCTGCTGGCGCCTACATGAGATCTTATGCAATAGAAGACTCCGATTTTGACTTCAGATCAGAGCTTGCAAATACCTGTTGAGCGTTTGTCAATTTCTGCAAATAAGTTTCTTTCACTCACACTTTGTAAAACTCAGAGATTAACTTAGAGAGCAACCGATTGCGTTGGTAAGAACAGTTCTACTTAGCTCAAAAAAAGTCGAAAGTCAAAACGAAAAGAACCAAAGTCTCTATTGCTCAGAACGAGGGCGAGTGAATATGATCTTTTTCTTTTTCAGTTAATCACATGAATAGAGCGTGAAGGTTCAAAGAGTTTAAAGTCATTTCCAAGCTCTGCTTGAAATATATCATTGAGTTACAATTGTGATAGTTTATTAGAAAATATATTCTTTAATTTCTGCTTAAATTAAGTAGCCGAAAAGGCAGTAGAACACGTGACAAATCTAAAGTCTAGTCAATATAAAAAGTAAAGCAAAACCTGATCAAGTTATTTATTTATTTTAATTTTTTACTTTTTTTTTTTTTTTTGTATTTGAGCAGCTCAAATGAAATTGAGAAAATTACTTGAGTTAAAAACAACAAAGATTAAAAATAATAAAATTAATAATGACATACATATACTATATTTATTTAAAAATGTATGGGGAAAATGAATAAAATTATGAATACAATGGAAAATGAATTAATGATATGTGTGTTTCAACGAACTGCTAACTGCAATTCGCATTAAAAAAACAACAACAACAACAACAACAACAAATTGGGCGCCGTTGTAATTGGTGCAGTGTAACGGTTGTTTGGGGCTGCTATCATTGGGCTATTGTCATCATGGCACGAGTGACAGCCACTCAAATGTTGCAGTGACAGCTGCAAGTGCAATTATTGTATTATTATCAATTTTGCATAACATGGAAGTGTTCAACTGTGTCCCTCATTCCCTAGGTGTGTCTGTGTGTGTGTGTGTGTGTGTAGAGTGCTTTCAGTTTTAATTGCTTTTATACATAGTCCAGTAACTGTGTGCGTGTGTCCGCATTATGGTGAGTGGATGTGGGCGTGCGAGTGCGAGTGGGTGTGGCATTTGGCGGAATAGTTGAATTGCTAAACATATTGACAGGCAAAATATGTGTGGCATACAAATGGACTGAGGTTGACGCTCACTCGGCGAACGCTGCGTATGAGTAATGCCATTGCCAATTGTTTAAATGCACACACATATCTGTGGTAAGTGTATCTCTCTCTCTGTGTGTGTGTGTGTGAGAACATTTCACAGTTACACGTGTTTGCATATTGTATAAATACAGTTTCTATCTTCTGGCCAACCAATTTAGATTTGACATTTTTGTTGGAACAGCAGTTGCTCCAGTTTAACTGCCGAGCAGCACAAAGCACACATTTTGTGTATCCAAACACAAATACATTAGGCCAACATCTAGCTATATTTAAATTACAATTTATCAGAGAACAATCGCCTGCCATTTGAAAAGCAAATATATGACAGCACATACGGGCCAAGCCATGTGCGCTTAGCCAAAATATTTATAAACGTTCTATTTATAATAAAAATATTTACAAATGCTAAATGACTTCTATTTGGTTAACTGTCAAGCATAGAAAGCTCCAATGGGCAGACCATGACATTTAAGAACATCTACATATATATACATACATGTATATATAGGGTTAGAGAGGAAGACAGTAATACGGCAGTGATCATCCTGCTAACTACAATGTGATTGGAGTTTAAAGTTAGTTTAATCAGCAATTTATAGAGCTCGGAAGTAATTTGATTATTCATTGCTATCTAATTATTATAAAACTATAAAAGTCGTAGAATTAGCTGAATGTAGAGCTATGCTGAATATCTTATTATATATATTATATTTTAATGTATTCATTATATATACATATATACATAACATAAATCTATTATTTTCTTTTATTCTTATTCTTATTTATACTTAATATTAAAAAAATTATATATTATATTATATAAATTTGCTTCGTTTAGACTGAATTTGAGTACGTTTACTGTTAAATTATTATTTATAAATATATTAAAATATTAAATATATTATTTGTTATAGAGCCACAAGAAAGACAATAAAACTCATTATATTATTCTGCAAAAAAAAAAAAAATAAAAATAAAATAAATATATATATATATATATATATATATAAATAAACTAAGATAATATATATATAATAAAAAAATAATAATAGTAATAAATAAAAATAAAAAAAATAAAACAAATAAAGTCGAAGCAAAATTAATCGATATATTGGATAATTTAAATGCCATTGATATGTCTGGAGCGATCGATGTTTTCAACAGCTGAATAACGGCCAAAGACGTGAGATCTAACAAATGACATCCTGAACTTTACTTGTTAATGGATAAGAGTGTTAAGAGTATATACTTTAGCTACTGCTTCGCTTAAGCTTTATATTCTGTAAACAATTTCTTACACAGCCTCCAAAATAATTCAATTTCAGCTTAGATTAAGCTGCCTAAAATGTGGTAGATCTTTATGCTCTGTAAATATTTCATAAAAATATATTAAATAAATAAATTTAACTAAAATCTAGTTACTCAGCTAACAACATGCTATGCTTTCTGTTTGACTCTTCGAAAAAAATCCAAATATTTTATATTCTTATGAATATTTAGTCAAATAAAAGTCTTTAGCTGCAGGGCAATGCAAATAGAACGAGAAAATGTCGATTGTAAAAAATGTTGATTCAGGAGATTATTGCATACAAATTATGCATGAATAAATAGTAAATAAAAATACATTTTTCTTTAAATTATTAAATTATATTCTGAAATCGAATAGCATTTGATGTCTTTAATATGCTCATCTGCAACATTAGGTAAACTAAAATTGCAATTATCTGCAACAGGACTCTAAGCATTTTTTTGCTGCTGACAATTATTGCCTTTTACACTTCACTTTGAGCTTTTTAGATATTGAGGGAGAGCGTGGTTGAGGATGAGTATTTCAATTCAGAATTCAACAGTTTGTCTTGCGATCTACTTACCATTCACATAGGCCGAGAAGTCCAAGTGCTGCTTCTGCTGCTGCACATTGGTGGCTGCTGCAGCGTCGCTCTCATTGGTGTCGGATTCCTCGCTGCTGGCGTCACGTTTCATCAGTGTGAGTGACGGCGCCGCTGAGTGGATATGACGATGGCCGCTGGCTGTGTTCGCGGCAACGGAAATCGCATCATTTCCGGCCGTCTTGACGGGCTGAGCTGGCGCCGCGAGTAAAACCAGCAGCAGCAGCAGCGGCAGCAGCAACTGCAACGGCGACGATGACAGCGACAGCGCCGTCTGCGTCGGCGTTAGCAGCGGCCGCCGTTTGGGCATTGTGTGAGCGGGCATGGTGCAACCGCTGCCACTTCCGTCGACTGGCTGCCGGCTCAATTGAGTTTGAGACCGTGCTGAGTTGAGTTGAGTTCTTTAAGTAATTGCAGGATAGGTGCAAGGAGCGAAGCGGTAAACGGAAACGGAAATAACGCGGCAGCAGCCAAGAGCGACAGCAACAGCGACGATGACTGCGATTTAATGTATTATTGTTGTTGTTGCTGTTGCTGTTGCTGTTGTTATTGGGCTCTTATTATTGTCAAACAGCCGCACACACTCACGCACACACTCACTTGCACACTCGCACACTCGCACACTCGCACACACACACACTCACACAGTTTCACGCACTTCCACTCACTGTACTTGGCTTTGGATTCCCCGAGCGGCCATCAGGCGAAAACTTCGACCACAACAAACAACGCAAACAAAAACAAGAAAAACACGAAGAACAACAACAAAAAAACAAAAATATACAAGAATTCGGAATACGGAATTCACAAAGAACGTTCTCAAATACTTGATATGCTTGCGTGTGTGGATATGTGGGTTTGGACACAAACGGCTAAGCAGATTGCCGACGGTTGGCAGTTGACTGTTGGCGGTTGGCTTGGGCCAATTTCAGACTGCGGATCGCAATCGACGCGTTTCGCACGCCGGCGTTAACGGCCAAAGGAAGCAGCTATTGCGTTCAGAATACCAGACGCGACGTGTTGTTGCGCGGCCAACGTGCGAGGCGCTATTGAGCCAACCAAAGCGTTGGCCGTTCGCACAGAGCCAAGGATTCGTCACTGGCACGATTCGTTTGGCGAGTCGGGCCACAGCCGAACGGCCGTTTAGTGAATGAAGTGTCCTCGGTTGATTTTGGCCCATTCGGCGCCTGCGCCGGCACCAATTCAAGCCATTCAACGTCTGACAATGCGATATGGATATCAGCAGCAGAACTGCGAACGCCAAATGTCCTGAACGCGCGACTAAGCGCGGGAAGTAGATATGGATGTGGATATGGAGATGGAGATGGAGATGGAGATAGAGATGGAGCTGGAGCTGGAGATGGACGTCAACGTTGACGTTGTAGTTCATTTGCTTGCTACGTGCCGATTTCGTCAGCGAAGCGCTGCAGCCGTTTGGCCATTTGACCATTTGACTGACCTTTTTACACGACCCGGCCGCAACAGTTAACAGTTACCAGTTGCCAGCTCCAATTGCAGCTCCCCAAACACACAGTTGTCATCAACGGCCATCGATGCGGGCAGTTGGCGTTTTTAGCGTGTTTTGCTCGTTTTAATGTTGGCCAATTGATGGCCGGCGGCTACTTCAGCTGCCATTTACCATTTACCATTTACCATTTACCATTTACCATTCAGCAGTTACCAGTTAGCAGCCTCGGCTGGCAATTAAAATATTTGCAATTGGTTTTGGCTGCTAATTTGATTAGTCATTCCTGGCTTTCAAGATACGTTTGTAGTTGTGCGTTCGCTGTTACGCTCCAATTCGATGTCTCCTTTCCGCTGCCCGTTGGCAGAGCTCGCGCGCGTTTTCTCTGTTAACGCATCGCCGCACATAATCAACAAATCAACACGCCGCAAATATCCGTAAATATGTTGAGCAAACATTTGCCGCCAAAAATTGACAATTTTCGACGAAAAAAAAAAAGAAAAAGAAAGAAATAGAACGAGCACATACACACGCCGCCCACTGTCAACATAGCCAGACACATACATAAAAAACACATATATATATATATATATGTATATGCCTATGTAATGCAGTAGAGACATACATACATACGCATATGCTTGACTATCTGATGTAGCTAGTACAGTGCTTAGTAGTTCAATATTAACAACTGCCACGTTTTATGCCTTCACGTACGTGAAGAGATAGCTATATATAACTGAATGGATGCAAAAGTATCTGAAAAATATGAAGAAAACAAAAAAAGCTTATGCTGCTGTCACTTAAGCCAGTTGAAATAAAGTGAATTAAATAAATAATGAGCAACAGCATTGAAATCAGAGCGAATCGACAGCTTTTTGTATTTCATAGAATTTGAGCATTGCATTAAGCTGATCTTATTAATGCCTTGAGAAAGCTGCTTTAAATATTCAATGCGAAAACGTAATTAGCTATTAAAGTGATTAGTTAATAAAATCAAATGATTAAGTTTGAGAGAGGATAGATTACGAATTTAAATTTAAATAATTTTGATAAAGATATATATTAAATTTGTTGCCCAAATGTTTGTTAAATTTGTGCTAAAAGTAATGATAATTCCTATTATAAATTAATATATTTTGCAACTCACATAAACATATAAATAAGTTTGGCCCTTCGAAGTGTGTTCTACACTTGAGTCAACGTTGATTCCAATCTTCGAAGTACTTTAAAGCAATCATGTTCTGAGATCTTCTATATCTGCTTTTTCGTCTCTGTCATCTTTATCTGCTCAATTGTAAGCAGTCTGTCAATTTGATTTCATTTCACTATTCAGTCATAAGTAAAGAAGTCAGTTCTGGAGAATGCTGAGCCATCATTAGTGTGTTCTTTTCAGTCGAAAATTTGATAGAGATTATGAATCTCTTTAATTTTATTTTATTTATTTTATTTATTTTATTTATTTATTTATTTATTTATTTATTTTATTTATTTTATTTATTTCATTTATTTTATTTATTTTATTTAATTCATTTATTTTATTTATTTTATTTATTTTATTTATTATGTTTATTTTATTTATTTATTTTATTTATTTCATTTATTTTATTTTATTTTATTTATTTATTTTCTTTATTCGTTTATTTTATTTATTCTATTTATTTTATATATTTTATATATTTTATATATTTTATTTATTTTATTTATTATATTTATTTTATTTTTTTTCTACTTTTTGAATTGGCTAAAATCAAAGATCCAAAAAGCCAAGCCACATACATAAGTCGAGCTAGGCTCTGATGAACTAGTTTTACGAATAATTAATTACCGTTCAAAATTTGATTCAAAAATCGAATTAACTAAATACAGATTAAACTAAATACACTACGCTCTTAACAGACTTCGAATATGTGTATATACTATATAGAAATTTTGTATATGTCCTAATTAGCTGAATCGTTAGACATATCGTAAAAATATGCATTTTATTGCTGCTGGCTTATGAGGTCTACATATTTGCATGCCTAATTTAATTTCTCTCGCAAGACATTCTTGTTTGTCTACACGGCACATTTCTGATAGTTAAAAATAAATGTTTACTCATTAAATTGCAGGTGGATTATGTATTCAGATCAAAGTACCCGCAGCTAACTTGGTAATCTCTTTTAGATTTTCTAAAATTATAATTTTATAGTTAAATTTTTAATTAATTCACTCTTGCTTGTTTTAATTGGACTCTAAATTTTATTTTGTTTATGATCTGAAGTTGAAACTCTTTCATTTTACATTTGATTTCGCTAATAAATCTAGACATTTTCCTTTACAGGGTATTCCGCTTAGTTCTAATTGACATACAAATTTTAAATTAATTATAATATAATATAAATGATGAAATTGCCTGAAAAGGTGAGGCCTATTTTCAGGCATTATGAAAATGTTATGAAGAAATTTTTTAAATACTTTTTTAATGATTTTATTTATTAAGTCATTCGAGATAACAATTACCCCTTCGTGAACTTTATCATCTATAGATTCTAGCCTTTGGGCTCGCCGGCTGACTTTTAAAGTTAGCTGTTGCTGTTACTTTCACTACTACTAATACTACTACAAATTATTTACAAAATTTATAACTTTTAACATTAATTAGATTGCCAATTATGAAATCTATTTAGTAGGTCTCGTGGTTGCCTGCGGTTGCGCCTCCTTGGAGTTCGGTGTGTGTTAAGCATGTTTGCTAGCCGGTTTCTGTGTCCTGCAGTCTGTCGTGGTACCGACTCGAGTGCTGGTCGATTGCAGCAAGGGTTGTGGCCATTTTGAGATCTCGGTACAATATTGAGTTTCTCACATACCAATCGCAGCCGGTAATCAATCTGAGGATTTTATTTTGGGCAACCTGTATTCGTTTGATCTGACTGTCGCAAGCCAGGCCCCAGATTTAGCAGACATATTTCCACCATGGCGCTAGAATTTGCATACACTGTCATTTTGTTGTTCAGAGTCAAATCAATTCAGACTAAAATCGTATATTATTAAATTACATTCTATTTGCTTAAGAAATTTTAGCACAACTGTTATAGAATACGTAGAAATAGTAGAATTGGCTGATTTATATTATTTTATTATTATTAATTTATTTATATTTATTTAATTATTGTTCTTTGTTTTTATTATACTTATTATTATTATTATTTCTTTAAAAATACTCCGATTACGTATGATTCTTCTCTTTATAGAACACTCTTCTACAATTATCGGATATTTTATAGGATATTATTTTTAGCCTCTAATAAGACACATTCTTTTTTTCTGTTTCCATGTCATACGGGTCAACAATAACACCTTTGCGGAGTCTTCTAAAGGTTCTGCCCCTTTGGGCTCGCCGGCTAACTTTTAAAGTTAGCTGTAAGACACATTCTACTCTGTTCAAAATATGTAGCATACTTTTTTGCGCATTTAATTTACTTTCGTTTTGAATCTTTATATATTTGCATTTACAGGGTATTTCATTGCGTTCTAAGAGACAAAATTAAATGAAAATATCCATATCCATAAAATAGATTTCGTATGATAGAAATAACAAATTGTTGGATATAAAAAGATTGCCTGAAATTTAACAAAAGCAAAGATTAAATAATCCCAAGTAGGAATATATTCGGTATTACAAAGTAAAGAAGAGTATCTATAAGGTTATATAGCCCTCAATTAGAGTTAAGATCTCTAATCTACAGCTAAATATATTCCACTTCATTTCCATACTCTTTTGTCTGCAGGGTATTAGCGTTAGTTGATTGGGCGGAAAAAAAAAATTCAGTTCAGTTATTCAATGTGTGTCAAGCCTATTTATGTGGACCGCAGTGTAGACTGCTTGTTAGCGACAACAACAACAACAACAACCAACACGAACAACAACGAGAATGAAGTGCTATTGATATTTATGTGAGCCCAGCAAGTTAATCTAATTAAAGTTGGCAACTTATTTGCGGCACGTTGTTGCGAAGCGCCCAAGTGTTTGTTGCAGTCGATTGTTATTGTTGATGTTGCTGTTGTTTTTATTGTTATTTGGTAATATTTTGTTCGCTGTGTCGTTGTCGTTGTTGTTGCTGTTGTGTGGTGTAGATGACAGGTCTCGTATTCATTATCGCATTACACATTATTATTATGAAGGCCTCCTGCTCCGCCCGCTGCTCCTCCTTCTATAGCTCTATTGCTCTTACATTCCTGTTTTGATTGCCTTCATTGGCATCTCATGATATAATCATGACGCCAGCCAGCGTGAGGTCAGCCGTAATGCGCTTAGAGCAGTAATTATTCCTATGGCACTCGGTCAGCTAATTGACTGCTGTTGTCTTCCTCACTTTATTTTTGTTCTCGTATTGTTGATGTTGCTGCTTGTTTGGCGCCTTCTTCTTGTTGCTCTGCTTTTTATTTGTTTTGGCGCATTATGGTAGTGCAGTGGCAGCCGGATGCAATTGTGAATCCGGATATGAATTGTTGCCCAATAACGGACTGTCGCTGATTGAGCCAACTGTAAGTGGAGCCGGAGCTAATTGGACGTGCAACTGAGATCCCATTCTGAATGCGAAACGGCTCGGCGGGTGGCCCTATGATGAGTGCATTCACTTTTCAGTTCATCAGAGCGAAAGCCTTGTCCAGCTGTCCGCTAATTAGCCAATCATGCATTTTTCAATCTAACAGAGTGTGTGAGAGAGGGAGCGAGAGAGAGAGAGAGAGGGAGGAGGCGTAGCGTACTTCACTTCACTTGCGGCCAACTCAATTTGCGGGCACATACGAACATGGATTTACAACGAAAACAACAATTCAGGCCATTATTAGTTCAATAGGCGATTGGCAACATCCTTGGAGCGTTCTTTGTAAGCATCAGGTTGCAGCACAGCAGTGCTGTGCGTCCGAGTGGCAGCAGTGGGTGGCTGGGCAGTCGCCCATCGAACCACAGCCAAAGAGACTGCAAAAGGTAACAAGTGAACAATCAATGTGATTTTTGTTCTCCTTTTTCTCCTCTTCTTTTCTTTTTTTTTTTAATTTAGCTTTTGTTGTGTCTTACAGCTGGGGAATAAACGTGGCCAGAACGGGATTGCTTGAGCAAATAAGACAATACACATTTAAGTATGTATAGAAAAATACCATTATATTTTGCATTCCATTGATGGAACAGAGAGCGAGATGGAGAGGCAGAGAGAAAGGCAGAGAGGCATTTATAATCTTCTTATAGTCAAATTCATAAATGAGGGAAATGAGACGAAGATGGAGAGAGAGAGAGAGAGACTTAGCCAGTGAGAGTGGTTGCTTGAGAGAGTGAGATAGAGAGACAAAGGAAGAGAGAGAGAGAGAAAGGTACAAACAGAGAGAAAGCGTGCAAATTGGCAGCTTAACTAATAACAAGGCGAACCAAACTTGAACTTGAGTTAATTGCATAAAATTCAATACTAATTTCTGATATTAGTGGTATGAAGAATTTATTTTAGATTTATAATATTTATCAATTTATTACATTTAATTTCTACAAAATTTCCATGTTTTTATATGATTTTTTTTTATTGGTAAACATTTTCTTGAAGTGCTTTATTTCAACACACAAATAATTTAAACATATTTTTTTGTATTTGAAAATTTTTTCTAACAAGTTATTACAAAATCTTAAAAGCCGCCCCAAACTTCTTCAAACTTTTATATTATGTAGTCAATCAATCAATCAAAATCAATTTTTCCAAATCAGAGATTAGATTTGACAACATTTCATAGACTTTTACATCAGAATATTTTTATCAAAATAATAACTCTGTTCATTGCTTTAGCTCAGGCATTCATACAAGCAAACTGGCAAAGTTAAAAATACAAAAACACATATAAATATACATAAATACACACTGAAATATAAGATGGATTAAAATACAATCGAAATAAATTCAAATTTTTATTTTTGCTTTATAGTATAAAGTTTATACATTGCCACGCAGCTCCTCAAACAGGGATGTCTGATTGCATTTGCTGCTTTGCCAGTAGACGTTATCCTGCACTAATCTTCAAGCAGTGCTCTAACTGGTCACATTTTGTCTCATTGTTCCTGCCCTTAGCTGCTATGTTGTCATAGTCTCTTTTCCAAGCAGCTTTGTCTTTGCACATGCATTCCATTAAGCTTTCTACTTTGAAAGCACACAGAGTCTTTACTACTGGCTCTACCAACAGTAAATGCAGCTACACAGAGCGCTCGATCATGTAGAAACTATACAGCATTTATATCATATAGCTAAACGCCTACTCAATGCTCTTGCTCATGGTTAATTTCCAAGCTAAAAAGCTATATTTATTTATTTGTCGATTTGATCACTTTCTCACTTTCTCTTTGATCATATTCTCGCTGTGCTGTCTTGCACAATTCAAATTACATCAATTCGTCCACTGACGATCATGGCGACCCTCTCCGCATGACTAACTAGCCATCTCGCTCTCCCTCAGCAATAGCTGTGACTACGTGCAGCAATAGCTATTTCTGTTGCTCTATCTCTTTCGCTCTTGCTTCGTGTAGCGAATGTAAGCTTGATGTGAGTAGTGCAAACTTACTGGGATAACGTTTCTGCAACAACTATATGCAAGCTCTCAGCTTCACATCAATACTAATGCAAGAATAGAAGCCAATGAGAATGAGGAGACTTTGGAGACTTTTATACACTCTTACATATAGAAAAAAAACTATGTCAAACTAAATGAAAGTGTCTATTAATAATTAAGGTTACTCTATAAAAAATAAATAAAGAAATAAGAAATATAAAAAATAACTGAAATAAATTCATGTAAATATTTAATTATATTTTTAATGTATTTATTTTTGCCGTATGAAGACTTTATTGGAGCCAAAGACAACCTATTTTATATATTTTAGTAATATAATAATAATAATATTTATTAATATAAAATATATATATTTGTTTAATAATACTATAATATATAAATAATGTTAATAATATAATATAATATTTTTATATAAATTTTAAAGTTTTTACTTGATTTTATTACATGTGTTTTAATTATTTTATTACTCTTTAATATAGAAAATTATATTGTTGTAATTAAATTATTTTTATTATTATTCATTCTTTGTATTTTGTATATAGATTTATTAAACAACAAAATTCTCTGGAGATAAAAATGAAAATTAATGTTCCAGCATTTAAGTCAATAATTTGGAGGAGTTTTCAGCAGCAATCGTTGGATGGATGCATCAGCAGCAATCGTTGGGACTATAAGTGCCGAGAAACGTTTTGCATACAGCGCAGTAGTGGTTCGTGTTGCGGCAGCTATCCACCAAATAGGGATACAGACAGGCGCAGCAGCACCACCTGATTAAAAGGCATGAATGAAATGCATGAGGTTCGATTCACGCATTCGATGTGATGCGATGCGATTCACGAACATACCCAATGGAGCACAGCCAGAGTGCCCAGCAGTGGGTGCGTGTGCTGGCAGTGTAGCGGATTTGGGTGCGCCCCTCCCGGCCGCAGGCGGGGCACACAATCAGACAGGCCTTGGCGCCGAGGCGGGGCTGTGGCGTCATTGCAAAGACGCCTGACAAAGGGCACTAGATCAGATCACGCTACTCCAATTGGGCTCCAACCAAGCAAGCTACTTACTGTGCATCTGCTGCGGGCGACCGCGTTCCCTGCGCTGTTCCTGCGGCCGTGCTACGACCGGCACCTCGTCCTCATCCAGTTGCAGCTGTTGAGGCGGCAGCTGTGAGCAGTGGGCGATAGCCTGGCGTGGCTGCTCCACCTGCCGTTGGCTGCGCACCAAAGCAGATGCAATAAAACTGCAGTGACGATCAGCACTGCCCGTCTGGCTCGAAGCTTGGCCCGCTTGCTGATCCACAGCCGAGTTTCCCATGCGTAGCGTCGATGAATTTCCCATGGCATCATCGTAGGTCGGTGGCTCTTGCGTCTCCGGCGCACAGCTCTCCCGGGATGGTGCCATCAGCGAGCGGGCACGCCAGACTGGCTGGCTAGGGTCTTGGCCCTGGTAGAGCATGCGGTGCTTTTCCTCTGCCATGTTCGGTGCGGCTACTGCCAGCCGTTTAGCTGTGCACAAATGGAACGCACTGCTTTTATTCCAGCATTAGCAGCTGCCGATGGCCGATAGCAGAACAGCTGTCGATAAGAGGGGCGACACGTCATGTGCATGTGAATGGGATTCAATTGTTGTTACAATTGTTGTGACGCCAGCTAATTGAGACTGAGTGGGCTTACCAGGCCTTACCAGGCCTTACCTGCCTCTGCTTGGCACGTCCGCATCCGTTCGTCGTCACACGTTCACGTTACGTATGCGCCCCATCAACCGGACCAGTGAATATTGTCAGCATCCGTTTAATTTCCGGCTCATAACTTTTGCAATATGTTGCTCGACGCTGGCCATTCGGCATTCCTATTTGCTTGGCCCTTGACATACGTCTGCCATGCCATGCCATGCCACGCCACGCCATGCCACTTCATGGCGACTGCTCTAGGGTTGCAGTCTCATCAGCCAAATCAATTTCATATACATACATTATTCAGCTAGAACAAATTGTGCAACGACGCAGCGTTAAGTTCTTACAACGAACTCTAATCACAATCATTGACAATTAATTAACATCAATCGAGTGGACAAAGTTCGCGCCAATTACCAATAGCAATTAGCATGATGCTCAAGGGTATTTAATTTAATGACATTTTATATGTAATTAATTGAGAAAGAGAGAGAGAGAGAGAGAGAGAGAGAGAGAGAGAGAGAGAGAGAGAGAGAGAGAGAGAGAAAGAGAGAGAAAATATTAAAGGACAAAATAAGTAAACATAAAATAAATAATCTTAGGTGAATGTTATTATATATACAAAAACTGAAGTTTGGCTTTTAATATATGTATATATGTATATACTACCTTTGAATATAGTCTACAATTTTTGTTGTAACTAGAGTGATCAAGATAAATATTTCATAAATAATACAAAAATAAATATATATATTATTTTCCATATTTGGCTACATTTTGTGCTTTATCTAGCGACTTGTACTAGAGAGCCTTGGATGATAAGATGAAACGACGCTTTTAGCTAAAGTGAGGGATTATTTCAATATTGAGATGAAATGGTAAAATGAAACGAGTAACTGAGTAAATGTGATGGGTATGGATAATATGTATGTATGTGCTTCAGTCTTCTTCTGTGGCAGAGGTCTCCACCCAGTGAAACGTTGCAATTTGTTGCCTGTCAGCCAGTTCTGAGACTGAGACATCACTGACATACCTGAGCAACGTAGGGTATATTAAAAATATTAAAAATGTTCATTTATGATTCAAAATATATTTATTATTATTCAATCAATTTATGTTAATTTTTTATTATTTATAATCATATTATTATGTATAATATATATTATTTAAAAAATTTGTAATATTTTTTCTTTATCATATTATTGAAAATATATATTTATTATATTTTGTATCTTAATTATTATTATTATTATTTTTTTTTAAAATTCATTTCAATTAATTTGATGATTTATTTATAAGATAAAGCTAATGATATTCATGTCTTTTGAATGCTTTGCTATATGCTATGTATGTATGTATGCTTTGAAAAAGGGTTTGCCATCCCTCGTCTGGAGCGCAGCTTCAACTGTCGCTGCTGCAGCAGTTGCAGTCAGTGCGGCCATGTGGCATGGTTTGCTTTTTGGCTTTCGTGTTTATGTTTCGGTAAAGTTTTTCAATCTGTTTTGCGGGTCTCGGCACATGAACACTTCTAAGTGCCAGCAAGACTGGCAGAGGGATGCAGCTACAAAAAAAAAAAATGACTAAAAAGAGACAGATAGAGGGAGAGGGAGAGGGAGAGAGCAACTAACTGCTCAACTTGCCAACTGATTGAAGTTTCGTAGCCAGATTGCATTTAATCAACTTTAGCAACTCGTTTGCTGATTACTTTTGACGCATTTATGGAAATTTATGCATTTGCAAATTAAATAGGTAGAAACAGACACAGAAATGTATATAAATACCTAATTTGCATGCGTATTTTGTATGACGACTCCTGACGACGCCTCGATCCCATCATATCCATAGCCCCACTTTTCATCTGCATATATGTTTCTTTCTTTTTTTTTTTCATACATATTTTAATATTTTCAAATGCGCCCCGATGGCAATTGGGACATGCCTTTTTATTTCTCACTCGGCTTTGCATAAATTTTGAAGTCCATTTGAAATTCATTTCTCGCTTTGATGTTTGCTTTATTGCATTCCGTTCGTCTCTCCTACTTCTCTGACTGACTCGAAAAACTAAAACAAAAAAAATAAATAAAGAAAACTAAAGTCCTATCGATAACTGTGGGCATTCGCATTGCGAAGGTCATGCGGCCGGCATATCCAAGACGTCACTTGAGAACATATTCCGATATCTTTCGAACATTTGCCAAAGTGGTTTTCGCCTCGAATGTCACGACACAGTAATAAGATGGAAATGCTTTCTTTCGCCTTGCACAGCAAGCGAACGCGTTTTAGTATGCTATAAGTCGGTGCTAAGCAGAATAAACAATTCATCGCATATTCCGTAAGGCAAACTGATTTCCCATCAATAATCAATATCAATATTTGACTTAACAATCAAAATGATTTAAGTGTGAACCGCTGAGAGTTGGCAAAGTAAAGGTATTTGTAGTACTCTTGCAAATTTTCAATTAGTATAGAGGCAAGCCGGGTATAATTGACTGCAGAATGCTCGCTTACAGATGAATTGATGATAGAAGTTCAACTTAGAGGACAAATTTCAAAAATCAGACGAAGAATCAATTGCATTCATTAAATTGAATTTGCTTAAAGAATCTAGAATAAATCTTTATTGATATTTTACAAATTGAGTGTTGGATCTATCTCAACAGCAATTCGACTGTGATCTACATACAGCAAAAGCTCATTTATTCTAGCTAAAAGATATAGTTTAGGCTTTGATATCAAGTCTTGTTTCATACAGAAACATTTATGCAGAAATAAGTTTTTTCTTTGTTCAATATTAAGTTTCTCATTTCCATCAATGGACGAGCATTGCATAGTCAGCTACGCCCTTATTTATCAGTGTAAATTGCAAATTTCTGTCAGTCTTTTCTTTCATTCCACGCTACGCTATTTATTGATCACTGCGGTTTGGTAGAAGTGTGTAAATAATAATTTGTTTAAGTGCAATTAACGCAAAAAGGATTTCGCTTGCGGAAGTGAACGAGACGACCAGCCAAGGCAACCACACACAAAACACACAAACAGATATGGAAAACTGTTCAAGTATTTGCGGCCTGTGGAAATTAAACAAAATTTGTTTTTAGGAATTCGCAGCAGCAGCTGAAGAGGAAGAACCAGAACAGCAACAATAAGAACAACTGTGAAAATAAAACCAAAGCACGCGGCTTTATCAAATACTTTGAATATCCATCAGCAATACATATGCACGTATTATTTGACATTGATATAGAAAGCTGTTCAGCTCAGCTGTGTGACTCAGATCAATATATATATGTATTTATTCGCTTATATAACATATTCATAATAATAACATGTTTATGTGTGTTCATTAAATATAAATTTTTTAATATAATATTTATAAAATATGCTAAAAATCTTAAAGTGAATTTTCAATTTTGCATATTTATTTTATAAATATTTTTAAAATTTTATATACTCTTTTATTTATTTATTTATTATCAAATTTTGTGTACTTTTTTATTTATCAACAAATTCTATATAATTAGCTATAGGATATTCGTAAATTTGTAAATTTATTTTTTGAATTGACTACAACAATTTTGCTATTTGTCTGAAAAATTCCCTATAAAGCATTTCACACTTATTTGTCACATGCTTGAGCTACAATAGCAACAACGTTATGCAACAATTAATTATCCATTATAATGACTATGCCAGCCAAAATGCGTCAATGCATGTATGTGTCTATGTTAAACTAATGCCAACAATTACACGCTGCGCTTTGGCTTATTCATGGCATTGCTATCAAAATATAATTGTTGGCTAAAATGAGCTAAAATGAGTACTGAAATGCATTAAATATTTTAATTTGGGTTTATCTGCAATTTAGCTAAATAATTTATATTATTTTTGGTATACCAAAATATATTTATATGTAGTCAAAGATTCAAGTCTTTTATTTTTGTAGCTGACGAGATTGCGGCGATCATGTAGACCGAGAGGCAGACATGGCTAGATCGCCTTAGCTCAAAGTCTTGATACATAAGTTATATATTTACTTAACAGGCGCTGTTACGCCTCCTCTTGCCAATTACATATATTGCCAGCAAAGAATTATAATTTAATTTGCCATTTTTAATGGGCTTTGATTATATTCGAATGCTGCTTAAGGATGGAGAAACTCTCTCTGCATGTATTTAAGACATGCATTTAGTATAATAATATTACATACTATATACTATATACAGGGTTTTCATATTCAACTGATCCATGTATTTATTTTTTTTAAATAAAATATAAACACAATTTTTTTTATATTTTATTTTGTGCAAGATTAGCTGCAGTTAGATTAGAGGACATCTGTTTAATATAGCAAGACAAAAAAAAACTATATAAAAAAATAAAAAATAAATAATAATAATATTAAATAATAATACATTAAAAACTATCATTAAACTTTAATGCAATTTCTCTTGTTTCGTCATATATAAACAAATAAATAACATAATAAAATTTCATCCAAGTCTTGCTGGAATTTTCTGCATAAATATTTAGAGTAAGAAATTTTAAGGTTCTGCTAAATCACTTGCTTAATTATGCCAAGATTTGAATTTGAAAATAGCTAAACAGATTTTCAAATCACAAACGTGCGCCAAGGCTGTGAAATGCGATGCTCCCAGCGGCTGGCTTGTTAATTTGCTAAAAAATTGTGTGGCTGTACTTGTGTGTGTGTGTGTGTGTGTGTGTGTGTGTGCTGGCTGTGTACGTGAACGGAAGTAAGCACTAAAATAAGTAAATAAAAGTAAAGCGTGGCTGGGGGAAAAAAAGTAAAGTAAATGTTCGTTCGTTCGTTCGTGTAAAATAGTTAAAGTTATGAGTCAAAGGAGCGAAGAAGCAAAAAGCGACTTAGACACACACACACACACACACACACAGAGCCAGACACTTGAAGTGCACAAAGTACAACAGTGTGTGTATGTGTGTGTGTGTGTGTATAAGTGTGAGTAATTCACATTTCAAGCACGTTTCGCTTTTATGCTCTTAAATGGCGAGTGTATCTGTGCGATGCCTTACGCGTCTGCCCTCTCTCTCTCTCTCTCCCTCTCGCTTGCGCTCCTCACATCGCCCCCTTCGTGCTGTGGCAAAACGATAATTTTGTTGATGATGCTATGATTATAAGTTTTAGTCCAAGACCCAAGTCGAACAATGGGCGACCGTCACCACCGCAATCAAGGGTTCAACTAGCGACGTTTACATGTGCGTCAGATTCTGCTGCTGCTCCTGCTGCTCCTTCAACTTCTCGCATGTCTCTTGCTCGCAATAGTATCTGTATCTATTTCTAAGTAAATTACACACTCACACACACACACACACACACATAGCAATACGAGAGCTACAGGCTAGAGCCGGTCGAGCTATGGAGAATGTTGTGGAGCCGGGGTCGCATCCTTTTCGCGTGAATGACCCACATAAATAGCCGCGTGCTGAAATCGGTCGTTTTGCTCGCTCCAACTGTTGGTTTTATGGACACGTAGCAAACAAAGAGTTGCTCCGTAACCGAAAAAAAAAAAAAAAAACAGAAAGAAAGCTGAAAATATTTTGTGAAAGGAAAAGAAAACTCTATTCAACTGGATTCCACGGCTCTCGCCACTGATCACACTGCACGGCGTGTAGTATTTTTCATTATAAATTCGAATTGATTTCGCCTCTCTATCTCTCTCGCTCTCTCTCTCTCTCTCTGCCACTCTCTTTCTCTATATAATTTTTCCTTTTTTCATAGTTTTCTTTTTTCAATTTTCTTTCATTTAAGGTTACATTTCCGTATTTTCATTGTCTGGCTTCCACTTGTTTTGTGCTGTGTCAGTGAAATACGCTGACTACGTTCTGATATTACAGCCAGCACTCAATCACAGTGGGCGAGAACAGCATAACACTTCTTACAAATTGTGTATGTGTGTGGGTGGGTGTCTGTGTGTGGAAATAGCCAATAAGAGTTATTAAATGGCTTAAGCATTCATAACAAAATATATTGAAATCATTTTGTAATTTTTGTAGAGAAATATATATATGTAAATAATTAAATATATTATATATGATTGCATGCCGGCACGAAGTTCAGAAGCAGCCAGTGAACTCAGCAAGACATGCAATAATCATTCCTTTGCCCAAAATCCATTTCATTACTAATGCATCACTCAGTTGTAATGCGAAAGGAACAATATATTAGAATGCAAACTTCAAATGCGAGCACGCTAACCTCTCTCTTTCTCTATTCCCCTCTCTCTCTCCCTCTCTGCTTGCCACATTTAGTTCATCTTCGATTTGGGTCAACACTGCGTAATACTCCCAAAAAAAAAAAATTGTTTATTTATTGCACACATACGCATCGTCAGCGTCTGCTCGTACTGCTGGCCGCACTATAAATTTTGAACATGACACGACCATGTTCTCTATTTGGGTTGCTGATTTATTTTTGAACTAATAAAGAGACAACGGCTGTGCCTTGCGTCTCTGCAATGTCTCTGCAATATCGTTAAGTGGGTGGTCTGACGACGACCATGGGCCAGCAGACAGCAGACAGCGTCCAGCGACTGCGATTGGCTGGCGCACAAATTATGACCAGACTTATGCATTGAACATGCTCGAAGTCGAATGATTTGACATATGGGACAAGTCAATTCATTCATGTTTGACTAGCACATGGGCCTGCACAATTTGCAGACGATATAAAGTTGCTCTTTTAAATAAGTTCACTATTAAATTTCATTACCCTAAAGGGAGAGAGCTCAGTGTGGAGTGACGGTCAAGGCTATCGTGTAGTCGAAGGCTGAGCGTAAGCCGTGAGGCTGATTGAGACCGAAGCCTGAGGCGGACGCTGAAACTGAGGCTTGATGTCTGAGTCAGAGGCATGAGTCTGAGACTGAGTCGTGAATCTGAAACTTGAAGCCTGAGACTGAGTCTGAAGTTTGAGTCTGAAGCCTAAGTCTGAGGCTGACTCGGTAGCCTGAGGGCGACGCTGGAACTAAGTCTGAGATCTGAATCTGAATCTGAATCTGGCCTGAGTCTGAAACCTGAGTTTGCGGCCTGTGTCTGAAGCCTGAGTTTGAGGCTGAGCCTGAAGCTTGAGGACTGAGACTGACGCTGACGCTGAGACTGTGAAGTAAGTCTGAGGCCTCAGACTGAAGCCTGAGGTTGACGCTGAGACTGAGTCTTATATTTGAGTCTGCGGTCTGAGTCTGAGACCTGAGTCTGAGGTCTGAATTTGAGACTGAGGCCAATGCCTGAGGCAAAGTCTGAGATTAAGCCTGAAGTCTGAAGCCTGACGCCTGGAACTGACGCCCGAGTGTTTGGTTGGCGCTGAGACTGAGGCTGAAGCTGGAACTGAGAGCCTTGAGTCTAAGGTATGAGTCTGAGGCTCACACTCACATACGCACGCACGCATAAGCACGAGCTGTGCTGACTGCGCAGACGTTTCATTGCCATTACTCGTAGAACAATGAACTAAAGTTCACATTAAATAAACAAAAATGTGTTTCTGGAATTTTCAAATTGTTCTTTAGCTATTTCTGTCTTAAATTTCTACTTGATCTGGTGGGCGCAAAACCCTGAAGAGTTGCCAACACTGCTGAAATGTTACTTTTCAATGGATTCAGGTATTCCATTATATACTGACATTATTGTTGTATTGTATACACTCGACAGCGTGCTCAAATTCGAATAATGATTTAGTAATTTAAAATTATTTCGTACTCGACTGGCTTAAGCTGCAGTTGTTGCTGATGTCGTTGTTGCTGTTGCTGCTGTTGTTGTTGTGCTCTTGTTGTTCTATGTTGGCTTTCACTCTGCTGCTGCTGTTGGCAGTTGTATTAACTGTTTACTGTTAGGATTTGGCATACTCATGACCCGTGCCACCCAGGCCAACCCGGCCATCCATGCCACACCTCTCTCTGGCACGCTCAGTCCGTGTCGAGACAATGTGCAAAATGTTTACACTGCACTTGGACGGCAGCTTGTTGTACTGTCACCGAAGTTGTTAACTGTCAGCTCCGGCATTAATATTTCAATTTCGTAGCCCTTTACATGAACCGAACACCGAGAGCGAGAGCGAGAGCGAGAGAGAGTGAGAGAGAGAGAGAGAGAGAGAGCGAGAGGGAGTGCATGCTGTGCTTCTGTTGATGCAGCGTCCGCAATGACTGCCAACGTTTGTTGCAATCAAGGCATCAATGTCAACAGAACACTTGATGCCAAAAATGAAGATGCTTGCTGTTGGCTGATGGCTGCTTACTACTTGCTGCATGTTGCATGCTACAAGCGACATGCTGCTTACTACATGCTGACTGACGTTTCTGCCACGACAAAATTAATTTTACGTTTTCGGTGAAAGCTAAAAAACTTGACAAGCTCCGCTTAACTTTTCGCTCAAGTTTCATTGCAGCGGCTGCCCGTACTTGTATGTGTGTCTATGTGGGTGTATAAATAGATGTGTGTCCGTGTGCGTGTGTGTGTGTAGGTGTCTGGCTTGGGAGTGCGTGTGTTTAGGTTTCCGTTAAGCACCACGCTCTTGTTTGTTTTTTCAAAAGTCTACGCTAATGTTGTTTTTGTTGATTTTGCTCTTCCATTACACTGTTTAACAAAATTAAATAGAACTCAAAAAATGCTACGTGACTGTGCAAGGCATATACTAGTTAAAGCTCAAAGTTCAAATCAAATTTTACTTTATTTTCGTCTTGGCTCATATTTATAATTCCATAATTTATAATCAATATTTCTCTTAACTCAAATCCCTGGCCACACAGTGCTTTTATGCGCTTTGCATTTATTGCCTAAGCCTAGCGAATGATGAAAAATATTTTCGTCGAGCAACTGCCAAATGGAATTGAAGACGCGCAGAAAAGCTTGAATGGGAAATTTATTGAAATTTTGGTAAAGATAACTTCTATTATTTTAAAAATAAAACAAGTTTGCATGTTTTTTTTTTTTTTTTTAATATATATTTTTTGTTTTGTTTTTTTGTTGCTTTTGCTTTCGACATATGCAATATGTGTATGCTAAGGATTTAAAACTTAATGCTTATATATGGATGGAATGACGTAACACCAGTTGGTTTGCTTCGTTTGCTAAAGAATTCATCATAATGTTTTAGCAGAGCATTCAAAGTTTACAAGAAAAATATATATAAGTAAACTATAACATTTAAGAGCTATTATCAAATTTCGAACAATAATCGCGAGAAATTGTGAACCTAAACTATAATAATAATCATAGTAATAATATTAAAAAAAAAAAATTGTGTTTTTGTTTGCTATCAGATACAATTGTGTCTTAAGTGTAGAAAATTTCGGAATAATAATATTACTGTAAAGTATTTTATTTATTATTATTATAATTGTTATCAGTCAATGAGTGCGCATGCCATAATCTAATAGCACTGTCAAACAAAAATATAAATAAATATATAATATATATGAATATACATATATAAATCGTGTATAATTACTAGTCGAGAAATAATTCTTTAGATATAGAATTATATATGCATATATATAAATTTAAGAAAAATATTATTATAATTTTTTTTTCTTTTAAGTGTTTCTCTTTTTTTTTTCGAGTTGCAAATATATATGACAAAAAAAAAAAATATATATATATATATATATAGTTCGCGCAGCTTTCTCATCAGGCTAGGCAGAAGAGCTTCTTCCAGAAAGGCGGCGTGGGCGGCAATGTTGTGGGCACCAGGCCCTCCCAAATGGCTGTATCAAAGACGTCTTTGACTTTATCCTGCAGAAGAAAGGAGAATACAAAGATTTAGTAATTAGTTAATGATTTAATTGAATGAAATAACAAAATAAATATGCTAAAAACTAAAAGGCGGTTCAATAAATTGATTAACAATATATTGAGGATTTTATTTTATAAAAAATATATATACTTTAAAAATCGATATTCTACAATACTTGGAAATTTTTAAACTTAATTAAATAATAACTAATAACTTAATCAAATTATTAAAATACTTTTTTTGTTTACATTTTATATATGTATAAAAATATTTTGTTGGACTCGGCGAAAGCTAAATTATTAATATAATATTAATTTTATTGAAGAGCTGCAATCGTTTCAATAGCTTTACTTTATCAGAGATTATATATGATTTATATTTTAATGAGATTTATATTTTTATTAACATTTTGCTCATCTATTCCGCTTTTGCTCTCTTTTTAGCACAAATGGTGCTCTACACGAGTCGAAATCATTTAAACGAATCTAAAATAATCCAAAAATTCTATTGTACTAAATGACGTACAGCATTCCACCAAAATGACCTAAATGTCCCTAAACTGATCTAAAACACCAACAGCAATGCAAGGCAATCATTATCTAAAGGAGTTTAAGATGATCTAAAACTGCTAGTGCACTGTAATGATGCATAACAATACACCGACATGATCTAAGCGAGTATAAAATGATCTAAAACTGCAAGTGCGCTATAATGACGCATAACAAGGCACCGCAATGATCTTAATGCCTCTAACATGATCTAAAAATGCAGCTGCACTCTAATTCCAATATATGTAATAAATTAAATATTTAAGTAAAAGAATATATATGTATATACGTACTTACAATTTCTAGCCTAACATATGTAAGCTGTAATATTACGTATACGCAATAAGAATTATATTATTGCAAAATACTACATACACTTTACTTTAAAGTCTGTAAGATGTCCAATTAAAATTATATTTTTGTTGCGCTTATTTAAAAATGTAAAAGGAATTTCGCATTGGGCGACAGCGCTATTGCTGTCTCTACTTTTTTTTTTTTTTTTTTTTTTTTTGTGCAGCAGCAATGCGAGTAAATTTCCCTTGCGTGCTCGGAGCCAGCATTGGCGGCTTCGTGGGGAGCACATAAAGGTGCGAGTGCAATGCACGGCCAATATAAAAAGGTGGCATCCACTCGAAGGAAGTGGTGTGTCGGCAATGGCAACACGGCAACACAGCAACAGCAACGGGAACAGCGAAAGCGGCAGCAAAGCTTGAGCCAGCAGAGCCCAGACAGTTGTTACTTTTGCAGTAACCAGCACGAACACCGCACAATTATGATTATTGTGTATATCTGTATGTGTGTGTGTGTGTGTGTGTGTGTGTCTGCTTGTGGCTATGCGAAGCAAAGTGTGGCACATTACCTCAAAGGCAAACGTCAGCATTCAGCAGAATTTTACGTTTTTAAGTGTTTGCATACAGACAGCGACAGCCCAAAGGATTTGCTGAATATAAATTGTTGTTGTTGTTGTTGTTGTTGCCTTAGCTGATGTTGCTGCAATTGCTAGTGTTGTAGTGTTTTTTAGCCGTTGCTGGTGCAATGACTTCACTGAGCACAGTGCGGGCTGCTGTCTGCTGCTGTTGCTTTAATTAATATGATGGCGGGCGAGAAACTCTTGGCCCAACGGCATCAACAACGTCCACAGCAACAGCAACAGCAACAGTAACAGAAACACCTATGGCCATCTAAACATTTCATGTGAACTCACCTGTGTGGCTGAGGAAGTCTCGATGTATTTGGCACCAATTGTTGTTGCCAAATCCCAGGCGTCTGCATATGAAATTGGTTTCTCGCCATTTGTCTGCTCATCCATGGGAAAGCGGCACGCCCGAAGCACATATGAAATCAAATAAGAATATCATAAATATTTTAACAATTCGCTGTTCACACACACACACACGCGCGTCTCACGCTGACAAATGAGAATGAAGTCAAGCATGAACTAAGACGCATAAATAAGCAAAATCAACACGCAGGCAACAGCAAAACAAAAAAATAAAAATAAATAAATAAAATAAAAATAAATGAAAAGAGTAAAGAGAAAAGGGAACAAGTATAGCTCACCTGCGATTTATTCAACACATTCAAATCGCTCCTCAGGTCGGCCTGGGTGCCAACCAATATGAGCGCCGCCTTTGTTTTGGCAAATTTGGGAGCCCATTTCGATTTGATGGCCCTAAATGTTTCGGGCTTGACCACCGAGAAGCATAGCAGAAATACATCGCTATCCGGATAGCTCAGCTCGCGCAACGGATCCAGCGTATCCTGGCCGGCGGTATCACAGAGTGTCAAATGCACTGGACTCTCGTTCACATTGACTTCAACTGAAATTGCATTCGAGAATTCATAAATTAACACAATTGTTGACTGTTCGATAATAATCTTATATTATATTATATTAATTATAAAATTATATAGAGTGGACAATAACTCTAGTAAAGAACGCTTATTAAAGGAAGTCAAAAACAATTCTGGCCACTCTACTTGGCCCTGAAAGCTAAAAGCTTGCTCTCCAAAGATGCCCAGAGTTGCCCATTATATTCCGATTTATTTTGGCATATGCCATATATATTTAAAGAATCTTGCGAAGATCTTTTGAAAAATAAATAACTAACTAACTAGTACTCAGAGAGAATTCAAATATTCAAGGAAATAATCTCTATATTCCCTTGAACAATCTCTATATTCTCTTAAATATTTAACTTCTCTTAGCACCTCTCAAAGTACAATTTCTGAATATTAACTGGCTTTGATTACTTTCTTGATATAAAAATAAGTCAAGTACAGCTTTTAAACTTTTATAATAGATAGTGTACAGTAAATTTAAATTCAATTCATGCTATATATAGTACATGTTGGAGATTGTTCAGTTTCCATATTTGCCACGCTATACCACGCTATTCCTTGCGTTGTTGCTCTCTTACTTTCTTAGAGTCGAACATCTCGAAGTTCCTCAACAATATTTTCTAGTCATCCACATGGACCTGCAACACCAGGTACTACGTGCAACATCAACTACATATATTCGTCTCACTCTCGTAAAGTACCAATTTGAATCCTGCCAACTTGGGCAACAACTTCGATACCTACTCTAACAATCTAACAATATACACTATATAGATACACATACTTATTCTTATTGTTAAACATAATCATAATCCCAATGAATCGGAGTCAGTTGCAATCTTCTGCAAATGCTGACCTTTGCTTGCTCTTGATCTTTCTCAATGTCTCAAGTGTCTTTTAATCACACTTTGAGAGAAAACTCAGAGCGCAACCGAATGCATCGTTTCTTGAATGAAAACTTTTTGTTGCTCGCTCTAGTTATACTTCGACTCTTTGCTTGAGCTAAATTATGCCAAAAGTCTTGTATTTATGCAGTGCTTTGTATGCGAGGGTTGTCTCTGCTATGTATGTACATCAACAGCGTAAGTGAGTCTAAATGGGAGTGAGAAAGTGCGGCCCGTTTGGATAAACTCTTTGAATTATCTACTCACTTAATAGCTCTCATTATATGGGCGCCAATCGTATCGCTCCCTAAACGTTGTTCATAAAAATAGCGTCACACGAATAGTTCAACTCAACAAAAAAAAAAAACCAAAAGAAACAAAGTCTCTTGCTCAGAGCGAGACTGTTATTTGCCAACTATAATGCTCACTTATATTAAACACCAGCCTGACTATGACTACAATTAATTACTTAAGAGGTTCGAAATTGAATTACCAACAAATTCAAGTCTGAGTATTGGAAAATGACTCAGCGAATTGCTTGAAGATTGTTAAACATTTTCTAATTTACCATTTTATAGAAAAAGACTAAACGAGCAGCTGCTGAAGTCAGTCTATATATATGTCACTCACTCATTAAGTAACACATATCTTAGTCTTGGTAGAAGACATTCATGAGACAAGCAGCAGCTATTCATTGTCAAGCCTTTTACCAAATTTATTTAGCATTTCATGTAAGCAGCATTCGTTCGTAAATAAGAAGAGTATTAGTTGTTTTTCTCCAGCATTCAGAGTATCTCGTAGTCGAGCCGTCTTAACTAGAGCCTTCTTACTTGTCAGTCGATTCAATGTCAGCATTTATAATTTTAATTACGCTACACACATGAGCGACGATTGCATAATATTCAAATGACGTTCGTTGGCTCAAGGTAAATTTTTCAGTTGCATTTATTTTTGATTGATTTTCAGTTGGAATTTAATTTAAAAAGCTTTCCAATCCAATGACTTGCCGCACATTGTTGGCATTGCTTACTTCACACACACGCACACACTCATACATACATAACATACACACATATATATATTTCTATGTATATATTAACTAATACACCCTTTGACCCAGACAGCCATACACTAACCCACTGAGAGCCAACTATGCCAGGCATTCACCTAAGCCATTGTGCTGCACTTAACTTTAGACAGACCTGCTGCCAAAACCTCTGGCTAACATATTCGGACCGCAGCCCAGACATCGCAATGAAGAATGCTGATAAACTATTGAAGACCCCAAAATGCTTTTAGCCCTTGCACACACTCACTCACACACACACACGTACGCAGACACGCATGTAATCTCAAATGGTATGCAATGCATGACATTCTGAAAAGTATTTCTCAAATTACTTAACAGCCAAGCAGAAGACCCATCTTCGAAATGCAGAACACAAAATTCTCTTGTAGAAATTTACACGATTCAGGTAATAATAGAAATATAAAAGTTTACGCAAAATTTCATGAGATTATTCCTATAACAGTTTTTGTTCTCGAATTTTGTTATTGTTGAATAACAATAAATGATTGAAGGCAACTTTTCAGTTACAAAACAGCAAAGGAAAATTTGAAAGGATTATTCAAATGATTAATTATAACATACAAAGAATCTGCTAATTGAATCTATTGAGCAATTGTATTTCAAACAAAAAAGCAAAATTATGCAGGAGTCAACGTATGTGTATAAGTACCAAATGTAAAAGTACCAAATTATGTAGGTGCCCAAAAGAAATCTCTTCAAATAACTGCGTAACATGCTCTCCCTTGAGAGACTGGAATTTTGAGTAAGAATATTCCATTTCAGCAATTCTGAAGTGTTCACCTTTGCCTTGCTTAAACGCATTGTAAGATATTGGAATTTAAATATTATGCTCAGCAAGGAATCTAGACCCAAGCACAAGCTTTGCCTTTTTTTTACAATTTATTTCAATTGTTTCATTAAAAATCAAATAAAATAAATGAAAAATTATAATATAAAAATTAAAAAAAATCAAATAAAATAAATGAAAAATTATAATATAAAAATTAAAAAAATTAAAAAAAATTAAAAAAAAATTAAATAAAAAAATTTTAATTAAAAAAAGTGTTAAAATTAAAAATATGTTAAAAAAGGTTGGCATTTAGGTTCTTATTTTGTTTTATTTATTTTGTATGATATACTTCTAGTTTATTAAAATACAAATTTGTATATAAGTTTTAAATTTATTTCAATATTTCATAAAAAAAATAATGTAAAACATAAATTCATATTTCATTTATTTTTATTATACTCTGTTCCCAAAGGGAAAAAGAGTATATTGGGTTTATGCAATGTTTTTTTAATGTAATTTATTTTTTTAATTTAATACGTAATATATTGAAAATTTATTTTGAAGCTTGAAAGAACTGCTGTTTGTTTGTTTTTTTTTGTTTTTTAATAAATCAATTAAAAAAAAAAGAAAAGAAAATGTAATAAACGGCGATAAACTAGTTTTGGCCCATTTCATATCCCCATCTTTGCAACTTTTCCAATTATGTCTCGCAAAACATACGCCACTGGAAATCTATCAGCCACACTTAAAAAATACTATATGCAAACACAATTGAAATCAAGTAAAACATTCTTCGAATCATGCACACACAGCGTGAGTGTGTGTATTTTTGGTGAACATGTTTTTGGTCATTGTTCTGCTTCTTGCTTTAGTGCTGCCACTTCTTTTTTGTTGTGGGTATTTCTTGCCTGATTAAGTATGCAGAGCTATGTAGCTGCGGTTCTAGCAACAACAATATACAATTTTGCTAGCATGTTGTAAGTTATTTGTTTGGCACGAGAAATGTTGTTTGAAATTGAAATGCGAAATGCGAACATGAATGGGATTTCCTTATGTTTTTTTTTCTTCTCTATGAGATGAACATATGCATTGCCATTGGCAATAGTTTAAAGCCTGATTCGAGTGTAGATTTATTTATTGCAGCAGATTCCACCTTAAAGTATGCAACATATTTGACATATTTTTAATTGCTTTGCGCTAGTGTGCGTGAGTGTATGTGTGTGTTAGTGTGTGTGTGAGTGTGTGTGTGAGTGTGTGTGTGTGCTCTGCCCTGCTTACACTTGCAACAATTATGATGAGCCAGTGGCAAGTGAATTAGCAGCGCATGCTAACC
>JAUESO010000263.1:0-79551 GCA_030914385.1 Drosophila antonietae
AATAAATATGAATGAAAAAATACAAATAGATAAAAAATGGAATAATTTAAATTTAATAATAAAAATGAAAAAATTATTTAAATCAAAAACAAATATTAAAAAATTAATATATATAAAAGAAATACGAATATATAAATTAATATTAATATTAATATAGATAAAATAAAATAATTAAATATGAATATTTACAAAATAATATAAATAAATTATGTATAATAAATATTAATATAAGGCAATACACAAATTATAACATTTTGACGTATGTAATTTATGCTGCCAAAATTAGCAAAACTTAATTCAACAAATATTTTAGCAAATGATAAAAACAAAGTTATTTTTTCTTTAATCATGATTTGCATACGTGTGCACCACTGCCGCCTGCCAATGCTAATAGACGTACATACGTCGGATGTTTCATAAATATTAATTCGCACTTATACACTCTCTCGCACACAAACACACAGACACACACATAGACTTGTATACAAACTCATTCAGCAAAACAAATTGACAGTTTACTGGCCAACAGCCTTTGGCGCCGTCGCGGTTCCAATGAACTTGATCACACTGTGTGGCATTTGATTTATGGTGACATCAACAGACTACCTACCTTTAGCTACCCTGCAATACAACATACACAAGAGTGTATGCGTGTATGTGTGTGTGTGTGTGTGTGAATGCATATTGGACATTATAAATTCACTTTCATTAAAAAAACAAAAACAAAAATTTCAATGCCAGACAATTCGATACTCGATATTTACTATATAATAATTAGAAATTGCTCTAAATACTATATGTAACATTAGCTGAGCTTACTCACCAATAATAATTAAAAACAATTGCAAATTCTTTGCCAACCAAATTTTACTCATCTTTCCCATGGCTCAATGTAGCCGGTTGAAGTGTTGTGTTGTTCGCATTTTTCGTCCAGACTTTTCGCAGTCATTAATTTACATACATATGCGCGCATGTACATGTTATGTGTACAAGCATCTATGTATGTTAATTATGATGGTGATGATGATGATAATAATGCTGTTGTTGTTGTTGTTTATTATGACGATGAGTCGATACTTTGACCGACAGACACAGAGAGAGAAAGAGAGAGGGAGGGATGGGGGAGGACAGGGAGAGAAGTTGGACTGACTATAAAAATTGTAGAACACCACACAGCAGATAAATGTGGACGTCGTCTGTGACTACCACACGGTGATTTCATCATCATATTTAATTTTTACCCCATTTATTGCTTAGCTTTTTTTTTTTTTATTTTGCAATGACCATTCACAATGTGAAAAGAGCATATTGGCTTTGTGCAATGTGTGTGGGATGACGAGATAAACTAAATGTATCAAAGTTCAGAGTTGAGATTACAAAAAGTTGTACAAATGTATATAGATATATGCATGTACATATTTATATGCTTATCAATTTATATAGAATAGATATAACCACATATTTAGTTTAGTCCATCATGCATAAGTATTATGCAGTTGAATATGCTCGCTTTGCAACATTTTCGCTTGTTTCATTGTTGTATTTGTGCAGTCATAATTAAGCACAATAGTCATATTAGATATACGCATTACAAAATTTAAGTCTATTGCCCATATACAAAGTATATATCATGCATATATATATGGTAACTTTTAATATATCCACTCAATTTGACACCATCCGACGCTATCAGCTTTGCTGTCAGCGATTATTGTTATTTGCGCAAATTCACCAAACGAGTCTCTATTATAATCCATACATATCGAAAGTTAGAATCATTAAACAGGAAAGGAGTGAATAATATTCCACTGAATGGAAAAATTATGATATATATAAGTACAAGTATCCGTTTTCGATATTATTTCTATGCATTTATATTGAAAGTAATTTTGTTTCTTAAAATTATGTCAGCATTAACAGATTTATCAAACAATTAGGATTTGTAGATTGTAGAATATTATTAAAAAAAAGTTGTTGAAAAATACTCTTAAAAATATTTGTCTTCATAAACATGTTTTGTAAGGGATTTTCTAGGACATTAAGATTTATTTGGTAATCGATTGTTCTTCATAGTTATTCCAGAACATTAGACATATTTAGTGAGGATTGTCTTGGAGTATGTAGTTTATTTCTTTGTTCTATTTAGATTTATAGAATCATATTATTTAGTATTTTTGGTGTCGTTTAGTTTAAGAAACATATTTTTGGTATTATATTTCAGAGTGTTTTTGGTCAAGCTTAACGCTATCTAGCAAAAATAATGACCTGAGAAGGAATATCAAATGTTCTCAAAGTAGATGATGTTAAGTTGCAAAATATATTTTGAAGAAGAAGAATAGTTTCTTGCACATGCTAAAGCGTTAAATGATGTATTTTTACACAGATTTAAAAGACTAGCTTAAATAGATTTATAGAAATGGATGCCAAAACAAAACTATAAAAAAAAAAAGATAATAATTAAGATGTTTTTAATAAATATTATTATTATTATATATATTTTTGTTATAGACAATATAAAAGGCTTATTTAATTCAGAATCTGATATTATACTGTATATTTATTTATCATTTTATATATTTGCTTGAATCTACTCTCAAATTGATAGAAATAGCTAAATAGAAGCTCATTTAATATTTGAATTATCACAGAATATAAATTTTTCTCACTCTCTGGCTTGCACTGGATAGAGATATATGTAGATGTTAATGGTGTTACCTTGACAGGCATCAGAATCAATTGATCTGATAATGTTTTGTTTTGTTTAAATTTCTGCCAGATATATTCCCATCATATTTTGTGCAGTGTTGACTTTTTGACTGCGTCTTGATTTAGCAATGACGACGAATGCAGCTCAACAAAAATAAACAGATGCATAAAAATGCCATTGGCCATTGGCTACATTGGCGAGCTTCCTGTTTTCACTCGTTGTTGTTGTTGTTCGGCTCATGTGAATAGGGCTGACAATCCTCTAGAGGAAGAGAGATATGACCCAAACGCTGCCAAGCTACGTAAGGTAATTGTGTTTTTCATTTGAGTTTTTAGAAAGTCGCAAAAAAAAAAGGAAAAAAAAATGATTACTGATTCAGTTTTTTGAATACAATTTGAGTTGGAGTTTGCAGAGTTGGAGGCTGTAATGTATTATTATAAATAAATCTTGATTGTGAATGCAGATCAATGAAAGCCTTGCTCTCTCTCAATGTAATCCAAGATGAATTGATATTGTATCATATTTCTATATAATGGAGAGTAGAGTCTCAACAGTTAATCAAAGAGTAAACTTTAATGAACTAAATTTGAATTACATTTAAATCGTTTTTGATTGCTTGCACATTAGAAGCGATTAAACTATATATTAATAGCAAAACAATTCTTAGCACTTCTATTTTAGCTAACTGAATGATTTCATGTTGACTGTTTGGCACGTGTTACGCCTGCCTTCTCGAATTTGATTTGAATTCTCTTTTCATTTTTCTTTATTACCATTTATCGTTTCTAATTACGTGCTGGCAGCTTGTTGCGAAAAACTTTCGAGCTGCGATAAGTGGCTTAAAAGACAGAGACAGTCGCTTCGCACCACCCACTTAAATATGCTTGAGTTGACTTTCTAAATGAGCCACAGTGCAGATTCAGTTCTTGTCTAATCAGACAATTCAGTCATTAGAAATCTCTAATGACTGAATTGTATAAGGTTTGATTAGCTCTATTTCTGATATTTTCAATATTTTCATGAATGAGCGCTGCAAGTGTTCAGAAGACTAGAAATAAGATTTAGTAACAACAAAAATCAGAATCTGAATAGCTGAAGTCGCAGCTGAACTCGGTAACCGAAAAGCATCAGTTCTCTTAAGTATTTAAGATATTTTATGAATGAAGCTCCATAATATATATTTTATAAAAATAATATTATAATTATATACTTTATTTTATATATATATATTACTATAAAAATAGAAAAAAAATATATATATAAAATAAATGTGTACTAAATATTATGATTAAATTATATATTATAGAAATTAAATAAAAATCCATAATATATATTTTATACAAATAATAATAGAGTATTTTAAACTCCCATTGAATAAAAAAAACAAACATTTTATAAATTTTAAGAAATTTATTTGCCAGTCCTTGTCGTACACTTTGTAGTTAAATCTCTTTTAAATGTTTTGCATACGATATTCATTTATTAAAATGTTATCTGAACCGAGATATAGTACAGGTTCGATCCAGTTTGAAGCCTTGTTGCTTGAGTCTACCCTCCCCAAGCGTGTGTGTGTGTGTGTGTGTGTGACTAATCCAACACACATCGAGGCATTTGGCAAACCAACAGTTAAATCGTATATGCAAAATCATCAAAGCAAAATATAAAAAATTTGTACACACACATATACATATACATATATATATGTATGTGTAGTATATTTATCTGTATAAATATTCGCAAACATAGGTGTGTGAGTGTACGACAACAACTGAAGCGAATGCATGCGAATATTTGTTAACGCTCCATTGTTAAATGATTATGACAAATTTAATTGAATTTTGTGCAGCGCAAGCACTCACTCACACACAGTGAAAGAGACAGAGACAGAAAAAGAGAGAGAGGGTGAAAAGAAAAACATTTCAATCGCTGCGAATGACAATTCAATTCAGTCGCCCAACACTTGCACACCCAACGACCGAATCCATCAAGCACCCATCCCACCCCACCCCAGCAGCCCAGCAATGCCGTTAGCATGGCCACGCCCACACGCCGCGCTTAAAAGTTGAAGCATTGCCACCTATAGCGACAGCGAGATTCAAATTGAGATTAAGATGTGCACAGATGATGGCAACTGAAGATGAGTTTTGAGATTACGACCAAGTCTGGCCACGTACAAGATAATGATCGTCATGGGAAAGGAGATGAAGATGTTGATGATGATGATGATCAAAGACGATCAAGACGATCGTGCTCGCTTTTACGCATGCATGCATATAGAGATATGTATAGAGAGATATGTAAATTATTGGGCTACTTGAGCCAATGGACGGTCTGTAATTGTATTATGCGTCGACTCTCATGCTGATCGCAAGTCCGTGATCAACAACAAAGCTACAAATATACGAAGAGATCGAGACTGAGAGAGAGAGAGGGAGTGAGAGCAAGCAAGAGAGAAAGAGAATGAGTATTATGAAAGCACGAAGGAAAGTTGAGCTTAAGTAAACTGAAGATTAAATACTCTTTTTCAAAACATTTTACTGCTGATTTGAACTTGAAGAAATATTTTTGACTAACTGAACAAATTTTCTTATATTGTATTTATGGATAGTTATCGGAAATATAGCTGATAAATTTTAAAATCTAGAAATAGTCAAATATTGTTCAAATACAAATCTCTTTAAAAAAGTATATATATGTATATATGTATATAGTCATACTCTATGTATATAAATTTCCTTGTACCACTTGACCTTATATCCTTGCTTGGTTTTGCGTGTACTGAAATTTCAGCAACATGTTTGATGGATGACTAAAATGTTAAAGGCGAACATGTAATAGTCACACAAATACATAGAAACACACACACACGCACACCCGTAGTACAGTGGTGCGCAACTGCTAATTCACTTAATGAATATTAACTTTTATAAAAAATGTGTATGATTTATTTATATCTTTTTAAAAATTATTCTTCTAACTTTAGTGCTAACTAAATTTAGTTAAATATTGCTAAAAAGAATTTTGTCTTTAAACTTATTTAAATATTATTAGAAACAATTTACTCTATAAATTTGTTTAGCTAACAGAGGCAAAGGCACTTCATTGTAATCTCAAAAGACGCCTCTAAACTGACCTTAAAAGATATATGTATATATAAATTTTCTCAAACGCTTACCACTTGCAAAGTCCCTTCCTTAAATTCAAGCAATATCATTGCTCTGCAACCACTGTGCCTAGTCAAATTTTTGACGAACTTTGGCTGACAATTACAAAAAAAAAAAAAAAAAATTCCACTGGCTGGAGTTACGTTTTCGAGTGGGCCAAGCAAATATCTGGCCAGTCGGTTGGGTGATACCGATATCGATGAGTGCTCGCCCCTGAGAGACCCTTCAACGTCCCTCCCCTCTAGCCACACAAATAGCTCAGCTCCTGTTTCTATCTTTGATTTTAGCCCCTAATCGAATTTGCTAGTTTCGTGTTCGTCAACAAATCCAACTACTTGTATACTCTTTTGGCTATATATATAATAGACATCTATATATATAATAGATGTGTGTGTGTATCTCCCTATGCAGCGCATCCGTTTACTGTGTGTGTGTGTGTGTGTGTGTGTGTTGACTGTGTGTACAATGAAATATTTTTGCGCTATGCGCGTGGCACAATTGCTTATAAAATAAAAGAAAGAGCGTTCAGTTCTGTGGTCGTTCAGTGGTTGGGTGGGTCGTTGGGTCGTCGCTAGGTTGTGTTCGATGGTTGCCCACTCAATAGCTCTGGGTGCTCTTTTTCAATTAGCCCAGCCTGTCTCGTTGCTGCCGCTGCTGCTGCTGCCTCTGCTGCCTTTGCTGCCTTTGCTGCTGCTGCTGTCGCGAGCTTAATATGAATTTCATATATGCATACAAAGTGGATTTTTTTTTTTTTTTTTTTTTTTTTTTTGTATTTCAGTTTAGTCGCATGGACTTTGGGTTGTATTTTAGTTTAGTTGCTGTTGGCGAGTGGAGCGCGTAGATTTCGCATCAACAAACAAATTTTATGCAAATTTCTTAAAGTGAGTTTTCGCGAGTTTTGTGTGTGTGGAGGATTCAAATTTATATTGCAAGTTCGAAAGTCGCTTATCATTAGTAATCGAGTACTAATTATAATTGCCTTTGATAACGCACAACAACAAGCTGTCATATAACACGCAAATGTGGCAGCAGCTGAGACGTCGAGTGGGGTGGGGTGGGGTGGTGTTGCGGGGTTGCTTTTGGAAAGTTTTTTTGTTTTTGTTTTTGTTATGTTTTTCGTCTACTATTTGCAAAGGCCTTGAAATCTATATTAGATCATAAAGTTGAAGTATTTTCAATTAATGATGAGCGCAATTACAACAACAACAACAACAACAACTGAACTAACTAAAGCAACAGCAAACGCTTAAGTAAATGTTGTTTTTAACAACTAGAACAACAACAACAATGCTCGTTTGTCTCAATTTCTTAGTAGTTGTTTGTTTTATGCTTCTTTTTTCCTGTTCTTATTTTTTCTCGCTTTGTTGTTGCTCAAAAAAGTGTGTGTGCGTGTGTGTGTGTGTGTGTGTTTTTTTTTTTTTCGCTTTTTCTTCTCATTTTCTTTTGAATGCGATTTTTTGCGTTTTGTGTTTCGTTTCCGTTGCGTGCGTTGCCCAAACAATGACACGAACAGCAGCGCTGCCAGCGTCGACGTCGACGTCAACGCCAATGGGTGTCGCCATTGCCGCTATCGACGCAGGGCGCCGTCGCCGCTAGCAGCGAAATCGATACCAAAAGCCAACAATAAATGCAATGCGAATTGAGCATAGTGATGGAGCGCAGGGCGGAAAGAGAGAGAGAGAGAGAGAAAGAGAGTGTGTGTTAGAGTATGAGAGAGAGAGGTAGCATAAAAGACCCAACTGGGCGTATGTTAGGGGCGGTATTAAACGTAGCAAGAGGGGGGGCGCGTGAAGCGTCGTGTCACACGATGAACTGTTGACAGGTTTCCAGCCTTTAGTTTTGTGGCTTATCAAATATGTCAACATTTTTATTTATGACTTGTTAATTGCAAACAGGCAAAAGAGTTGCCAATACGCAAATCAGACAATAGCCGGCAATAATAACAGCAACAGCAACAACAAAACAACATGAACAACAACAACAACAATGAACAGTTAGTGCATACACAACAAGCAGACAATAAAGCGCGAAATTCCTCAGGCACACACACATACATAGTGTTGTAATATGTATGTTTGTATGTATCTATGCCTGATGGATAGATACAGCTCATTTGTGTGTTTGGCTCACTCTTTTGCTGATAAGCAACAGCAACAACAACAACAACAAGAAATACGAGAAATCAACACAATAGAATCGCAATTCGCAGCGTTTCGAATCACTTGTGTTAATGGATCTATTTATTTTAGTAGCCTTGTGTACAGAGCTTATGCGAAGATAACAATACTTGGATATTAGATATGTACTATATATACCCTATATATGTATGTATATATGCCAAATAGACAACAAGTACAAGAAAGTAGCTTAAAATTATTGCAATAGTTGCATATTTTTTGCAATCTCTCTCCCTCTCCCTCTCTCTCCCTCTCTCTCCCTCTCTCTCCCTCTCTCTCTCTCTCTCTTGCTCGCTCACACACTCTGTCTCCTTTCTCCTTTCGTGTCCTGTCAGCTGTCAGTTTGCCTATTTTCATGGTCATGGAAACGGATTTCCACTTGTCATTATCCATGGTCACTTGGGCTTTTATTTTTGTTTGTTGTGTGCAGTCGCACATACAGCATTGTTTTGGGCGTTCGTGTTGATATGGCTTATATACATACATACATATATATATTTATATAGAAATATATATGTATTTAGCCCCAATTTTTTATGAAAGCCAATTTCGATATTTCACTTTCAATTTATAGCAATATGTGAAATATTTATGTAGAAAGTAGATTTATTCAAAGGCAGCTTTTGTTTATAAACATTGAAAGTTTTTTATCAACTGAATACAATGCGAATTTATTGTTTTTATTATTTTGTTGGAATCGGCAAATTGAAAATAATATATATATGTATGCACATAAACTTTTTTTCAGTCGACTCAATTTGAAACTGAATATATTATATTTATATATGTTTGTTTTTAAATTCCTGATGAGCATTGACAGTTGATTCAATTTGAAACTGAATATAATATATGCATATATATGGGAACTTTTTATACTTTGTTCCCGAAGGGGAAAAAGTATATTGGGTTTGTGCAATGTCCGTCTTGCTGTCCGTCCGTCTGTCCGTCTGTCCGTATGAACGCAATATTTTTCGGCGCTATTAGAGCTAGAGACTTGAAATTTTAAACATATACTCATATATGTTCCCGAATTATAAAGTGTAAAAATTTTCCCGATCCGCCCACTAGGGGCGTGGCAAATCGGAAAACTCTTCCGCCCATAGTTAAGTTATCATACTAGATGATGAGCTAGAGAGTTGCAATTTGAAATGTATACTCGGGGTGACAACCCAAGTTCAAAAAGCTATGGCGGATATATCTACGCCCATTGGGGGCGTGGCAAATCGGGAAATACGTATCTTCTACAACCGTTAAAGCTAGAACGCTGAAATTTTGCATGTGAGTTAATGTTATGATTCTAAGAAGATCGATCAAAAAGTTTTATGTCTACGCCCATTGGGGGCGTGGCAAATCGGACCTGAATATATAGTGATTTTTCAAATTGTGCTATATTTTGGACACTATTGACACTAGAGACTTGAAATTTTGCATGTATACTCGGGTTGACAACCCAAGACTAATAAGCTATGGTAGATATATCTACGCCCACAGGGGGCGTGGCAAACCGCAAAAGTTTATATCTCCTACAGTTTTAGAGCTAGAAGCTTGAAAATTGGATGGTTGAGTTACTAATGTTCTCCTCTATCGATCCCCCAAAAATAATTTTTCAGCCTCTTTGGGGGCGTGGCATATCGAAAAATACCCTGTAATTTTCGCATTTTTGGAATGTAAGCAACCAAATTTTGCAGGCATGTTAGCCTCGGCCCTTTCTAAGAACTGGCAAAAAATTATGCGTCTACGCCCCCTGGGGGCGTGGCAAATCGGCAAAGAAGTTTGTTGTGGCCAACTGCATAATTCATGCATACAATAGCTTAGTAGCAATTGCTAAGATGGCAAAAAGCATTTTAACATAAATATAATAATATTAATAAATTTAAAAAATAAAATTCATAAGTTTTTGATTAATAAATAAAAAGTTTCCAGCGGGATTCGAACCTGGGTCTTTTGAAAACAACATGTAATCGTTAGCTAAACCTAAATAAATTCACAGCTGATCAGCTGACCAGCTGATCAGCAGCTTGTGACGTCACAAAACAATACAATCGCAATTCTTGCAATATGTATACACTTTTGGATGTGTATACACGTACACATGCATACATACATATATGCATGCATAGAAAAACTGCCTGCCACACAGCGTCGCAAATCGGAAAGCATAAAGCAGTTTTAGTTTTTACTTAAATGCACAATTCATATGCGTATGTTTATAAATGATTATCAATTGGCAGCAAGCATTTTATAATAAATATACAAATATTAAAAAAATAAAAAATTAATAATTTTTGAAAAAAAGTTTTCTGCGGGATTCGAACCCACGCACCTAAGTATAGCTTGCATAGCGCTTACCACCAGCGCCACTGCCCTGACTTGGGTTTCGTTAACTAAAACCAAATAAGGTATTGCTAGAGCGCCTTTTGACAAAACTAAAGTAACGATCGAAAAATTCTTAATTCAGTCACAATTCTTAGAATATTCTGGCATCCAAGCTTTTGTATGTATACATAGAAAGTTGTGTGTATACTCGTATAGTGTGTACATGTGTAAATCTGTATGCATGTGTAGGAAAAACGTTTGTTGCTTGCCATGTACGTTTTCTAATTGCCGAAATATTTCGTTAATTAAATGTTTATTAAAAATAAGATGCACCTATGGGAACAAAGTATATCGCTGTTAGTTGCGCCTAACTGCAACGTTCTTACTTGTTAGCTTTAATCCTGATGAGCATTGACAGTCGAGTCAATTTATTTCCCTGTTCTGTTCGCATATGCATTTAAATCAACTAGATACATCTTAAACATAAGAATACTCAAATCAGATTTTCATATGTATAATAATTCCTTTGCCATTTCCATGAAATCGATAAATATCGTTATCGAACTTGATTTTTTTAAGCATATATCTTAGATTATGAAAGTTTTAACTATTATATTTTGTATATACATTCGCTTGAGGCTAACAAAAGTCTTTAACCTATCGAGCCATTTCCATGAAATCGATAAATACCGTTATCGAACTTGAGTTTTTTAAGCTTGAACTATTACATTTTGTATATAGATTCTCTTGAGGCTAACAAAAGTCTTTAACCTATCCCAACTGCCCACAAATCGTATGTATAGTAATTCCTTTGATATTTCCATGAAATCGATAAATATCGTTATCGAACTTGAGTTTTTAAGCATATATCTTAGATTATGAAAGTTTTAACTATTATATTTTGTATATAGATTCGCTTGAGGCTAACAAAAGTCTTTAACCTATCCCAACTACCCACGAATCGCAATAAATACTTTATTTAGATAATAATACTGTCTACATATATATATTTTTTTTTACTGTCACATTTTAGTGACATTTTAATGCGTTGTCTGTCTCTGCCTTAATGCTTAATATGACTGCGTATTTGTGTCAAACTGAAATGTGAATTCCTTAAATAGAACAGTTGGCATAAATGATTAATTATTGAATTGATTTTTGAAAGCTATCAAAGCATTAACTTTAAATGCGACCAAGTTTTGGTATATGCGTCTCTGTGATGCATTTTCTCTGTTATAATTGTATACCTATTTGGACAAAGGCCAGAGATTGAGCTGGACTTACAAGAAAGATTTAAAACACTCGACAAATGAATTTTCATGAAAGCACTTTAAATAAATACCGTGATTTCATGCTAATTGCATTTACCATTGTTTTTTTTTTTTCGCAGACTTTGCATTTCTTCATATATATACTATATTGTGTTTATCAGTAAAATTTGTTGTTCAACATTTTCATGAACAATCGTTTAATGAACACAGCTGTATAATGTTAATTATAGCATTTGCTAATGAAAGTAGTATAGTGTATAATTGAATACTTGGTTGTATACAAAGCTTAGATAAAATATATTTATAAATTATATATATAACATAGCTGCAATAAAGCTCTAGTTAGCATTATAGTTACTATAGTTAGTGTGCAGTGCTATTTATATAAGCGCATTCTTTGTAATCAATTTTGAATAATTGCAGCATCAGAGTTCTTTGAGCTATGTGGGGGAATAGGGATTGCTTGGGTGCAACAAATTGATAATTTGCTCGTCTCGGCATCGAAATAATTGCCAGGATACGATTGCAAAAAAAAAAAAGAAAGAGGAGTATGGGGGGGGGGGGGGGGGGATTCTTAATTAGGCTAGCATTAATTTAGATTTTCCGCGCTAAACGCCCCCAGCAGTGGTAAAGTTGGCAAGGTCAAAGTATCTTATTGCTGCTGACGTCCATAAATCAATTTATGCTGCCACTCAAAGGTCAATCAGGAACTTTCCATTAAGACAAAGAGAAAAAGGAAAAGCGCGCCGAGAGTGCGTGAGAGAAAGAGAGATAGAAACAGGCAGGCAGGCAGTCAGGCAGTCAGCGCCCGCGGCAGTAGAAAAGAATGGCACTTAATTACCAGCTGCACCTGTATGCCCACGCCCTCCAGTGCCACGCCCCCCTCTCGCCTCGCTTGCGCCTCCGCATCTTGTGGCCGCGTGTGCAGGTGGCAGCAGCAAAGGGTATCCATTCACGTTGCTTTGCTTTTTAGCCAATAACAAAGGAAGCACTAATAGAGCTCCATGCCCGTGCGCTATTATTGGCTCTCGCTCTCCTGCATTCAATTGAACAGTTTCCAGAAAAGCGCCACGAGCAAAATATTTGCATTGGCTGCTGTTGCTGTTGCGCTACAGCAGGAAACCATTATGTGTGCTGCTCCCTGTTCCTGTTCCTGCTGCTGCTTCTGTTCCTGTTCCTGGCCGTGCAGCACATTATGTCGAGCAAATTGAATTATATCAAAGTTTCTCGACAGCAGCCACAATCTAATTTAATCAAGTGCTGAGTGCATATACGGATTGCCCACACACAATAGACAGCGAGACCAAGTGCAAGTTGTCCTCTGTATATGGCCAGCGTGTGGAGTGCAGTTAGTTGGTTATGTCACGGCCATGGCCATTAGGCATTAGACAAACAAGAAGCTGCTGCTGCTGCTGCCAGACCCACTAGCCTGCATCGAGCATAGAGATCGCCCACGCTGCTGATGATGCGTAGCCATGCCCGTGGCCATGGCCATGACTGTGCTCCTCTTTGTCATTTCGTGTCCAGCTGACAATTGTTGTCTATTCGCACCTGTGGCACGGCCCGATCTCTATCGTTGATCCGTTGCAGTCTGGATGCTTGCTTGCTGGCTTGCATGAAATTCTTAAACAAATACATTCGTTAATAAACAAACAAAAATGAATAACAAAACACATTCATAATCCAAATCGTCATCGCTGTGCGGGGGGTTCGCCAAGGGGGCGTGACTCTGCTGCTGTTTACGCAAATTGCGCAGCTTACTCGTATTTGGCAACGGCTATGTTGTTATCGTCGTCGTGACCAGCGTACCCAAACAGCTGACAGCGGTCCAATCGGATACAGAAACGTTGACGTTAGCGCTGACATTGCCTTTGACGTCGACAGCGACGACGACAGCGACGGCGACGCTAACGGCACGCGCCAAAAAAACATTTCTCAGCTCTCCAGTGCGACCTTATTTCGTATGGCAATCAGGCAGTCGCTATTGCCACATATTTGAGCTGCTTGAAATATAGATATATACATATATATGTGTGTATATGTATATGCATATATATATATGTATTTCAATATATATCTCAGATAACGTGGGCTCTAGCTTTCAGTATGCCTGACAATTGATGTTATAATAAATCAAAAAAGCAGCATAAACTTTCAATTATTATTGCGACTGCATAAAAACAAGTAATAAAATGTATTAAAATATATTTTGCTTAGCAATCAAACAAAATGTAATATGGGTAAAACTACAAAAAAAAAATGTAAAAAAAAATTAAAAAAATAAATAAATAAATAAAAAATAGAATAAATAAATAAATAAAAAAAAAATAATAAATAAAAAAAAATAAATAAAAAAATAAAATATAACAATTTAATAAAATGTACATAAATATTATATTTTTTTTATAAAAATTAAATATATATAAAAATAATAAAATATAAACAAGGCTTATATTGTTTAAAAATTAAAAAAAAATATATATAAATAAATTAATTATATAAGAACAAGATAATAAAATGTATTTAATTAATATCTATATTTCTTGTAAAATTTAAACTAAATTTTATATAGATCAAATATATAAAATATAAATAAAAACATATAAAAAAAACAAGACAAAATATCCATAAATATTATAATTTGCTACATGTCAAACAAAATGTATAAAAGTATACAAAATAACATAAAAATTTAATAATAAAAATTAAAGTAAAAATTAAAATAACAAGTAAATAATAAAGTATATAAAATTAATAATAAAATACAAAATAAATCAAAAACAAAAAATATGTATATACATATAAATTATAATAAAATATTTTATTTTTTGTTAAAAATAAAATAAAATAAAATAAAATTCAAACAAAGTATAATATACTTCTTAGATAACAGATTCTAATCGATATATGTTTCGATAATAAATACATGATTTTAACTAAAGATTGACAAGCTCATTTAAATATAATACTTGAATATATCATAGGATTACCAAAGTTATTGATATATAATTTCAATCAATAATATATTCATATTCAATTCTTTACACCTGATTCAATGCCAATTAAATTGTTTCTTTCGCTTTGTTTTGACCTTTAGCTAATTGCAAGTCCTTAGCTAATTGATTTGCTTTTCTCTCTTCTACTTAAAGTGCCAATCAACCGCCAAATCTAACAGTATTAGCAAGCACAACACCGACCACGCCCACCCAGCGCCAACCCAAATCGGCAGCAGCCCTCAGCCAAGCACTGTACGCAGTGAATGCTGCCAGCGGCAACGGCGGCGGCAGCGGCAGCGGCAGCAGCGATAACAGCGACCTGATGATCCGACTGCGCGAATCCATCAAACAGAAGGAGGAGTTTCTGAAGTCGCCATTACCCTCAGGTGTGATGTCCGCCTCGGCATCCGCCACAACCAGCAGCGCCTCCACATCCAACGGCAACGCAGCGCAATCATTGCCACAAAGCAACAAGCGGCGCAGCACTTTTTTCCATCGCACACGCCACCAGGAGGCGGTAACGTTGGACCGCGCGTGCGCCACCAAGTGCTTCTCAAACAACAGCAGCAGCAGCAGCAGCAGCATCAGCAGCAACAGCATCACCTCCACCACCACCATCAGCAGCAGCAGCAGCAAGTTGTGCTCGGCTACGACATGTACAATAGCTATACGAGCAGCAAGCTGGCGCCTCGGTCCTTGGGTGCATTACAGGCGCAGCCACGACAGGTGGCTGTTAGCGTTGCGAATAACAATGCCAAGTATGGCAATGAGTTAGACTACTTTGAGACGCTGCAGGAGACGGGCGTAACCAATAAGGTGTAAGTAGCACTAGTAGCTGGATGCAGCTTCGCGTTGATCTGGTCCATTTCATAAATATTCTAAAACTGTTTATTATTTGTATTGTATTTTTCCCAGATTCGAACGTAAACTGGTCACTCACATGTCCAAGGGATTTGATCCATTTAAGCCGCTATCAATCAACACCAACGCCAGCGCTGCCAGCGAACCGAGCAGCGTTGCCAAAAAGCAAAGCGTTCTATACGAGTCACTGCAGCAGCATCCACTGCACCAGATGCAGGCAAAATATCAGCAGAGCAGCAGCTCCGGCAACAGCGCCGTCGATGGCCAGACCAGCAGCCGCATGGAACTGCACAAGGCGACGCTAGCGAATGCGACCTTTGAGTCCACGCCGAGCAGTGAGTACAAACCAAATCACTTGAAAGTTGTCTTTAAAAAATGTTACTAATTCAATTTACTACTTGCAGAGTTTAGCAGCGTTCCGGAGCATCAGAAACCCACCAGTAGTTCCTCGCACACTGTTGCCACATTGGCGGATATAGCCGAGAGCAGCGGTAAGTGCGTTCAAATAGTAAATGGATATAAGTGTGATTATATACATATTATGAGAATGATATGGGAGCAATGTGTGCGACATTTTGTAGTAATTCCAGTTTAATCTGTGATCTAGAGGAACTCAATAATTAATAGACTTAATTATTTTCTATATAACTAAAACTCTAAAAAAAAAGTCAAGTCTTAAAAATAATTACTAAAGATAATATTATAATTGTGCAGAACTATTCATATGCTAACTTAAATATTAAATATAAATTTATGTTTCTATTAGCATGTGAAATTTTCAGTATTTTTCAGTATTTTTAGTTTGAAGATAATGCAGCAAATTATATATATTTTTTTAATATTTAAAAAATTTAAAATAGAAAATAAAACAATTGAATTCAAACTTTCAAATGAATTCAAATTTTCAAGATCAGTAAAATTTCTTGCAGAAAAATGAAAAAATAAATAATGAGATCTATATATTCAAATTGCATGAATTGAGTTTCAAATATCTCACACGTTGAGCGTAATTTCTAAACCTCCTGCTAGATGCTTTTTCCTGTTCCCAGATCTAAAGAGAACGCTCACTAATAATAAATTTAGTGCTAAACAGAAGCTAAAAATGTATTGTATTATAACAAGTAAGAAAGCTCTAGTTGTTGGTGCTCTACTAGAAAATACCAGGAACTCCATTCGATATGCATTTTAAAATATAATCCATAGCTTGAATCCCGCATAGTCCCAAGCAACTAATTTTGAGCTAGCAATTTCACAAGCTGAATATTTTTCTAAAATAAAAAACAAAATAAATAAAAAAAATCCAACATCGTCAAGCTCGATGCTGCTCTTTATTATCGACAACGCGCATTAAGTCTACCAACACCGTCACAGCACTGTTCGAGCGCGATCAGAATAGCAGCTGATAGTTCAAACATAATTTAAACGCAATTGCAATTCGTAGAATATGCTAGAATATGCACGCATATCATGCAATTAATGTATAGAAAAAATGCGTGCGCTTGGCATATTACTGCGTATTTTTGCCAATTGGCCAAGCGTTTGATTTTAAAACTTTCCTATTATAACATATAAGAAATTTCATATTTTTAACATAATATTTGTCAGTTTACTTCTAATTAATTTTATTATTTAGTAACTATGCAACAGAACTTCAATTTTAAGAATTTTATGAAATATATTAAAAACTAAAATTATATAACAGAAAAGTTAAATTAAATGCAAAATGTGAAAGCTAAAGCTCCAAAAGACGTAGGAGTAATAATTGTATCGATAAATTTCGATAATGTTTCGAAACGATAAATTCAGAATATGAATAGTTATCGATTCTATATAGTTATCGCTTTTTTAAAACACACTCTGTCTGCCATACTATAACCTTTTGTTCTTATAATCTCATACTCGTCGTCACAGCCTGAAAGACAAGACTAGATCGACTTAGCTTAGCTCATCCTGATCAAGAATATATGTGGCTTGCCACGCCTTCTTCAGCCTGTTGCATACATGCTAACAAAATCATGATGCCAATTTAAAAATGATTCCAGGGTATACAAATGCTATCGAAATATCGCACTCGAAAGGCAACTATATACATATATATTGAATAATAAGATTGTATTTCATCGAAACACATTTTTGTCTATATTAGCTTACAGAGTTTTCAGCCAAACTGTTATATAATCACTCCACCTTAGCTGTTCGTAGAATATAACAAAATTTTCAAATAGCAGTTGGCGTACGCGATTGCCTAGCTCACCTAGTACATTTCCGAAGCAACTGCTTTCATTTTCAATCTCGACTTCCGAGGCTCACTTTGCTTTCCTGAATTATTTATTGAATTAATTTCTTTTTTTATTCATGCGCTATAAGTTTAAATGTTATCCAAAATTATTAAATGAAGTGAATGAAATTTTCAATTTTTGTTGTTGTTGACTTTTGTGATCTGGCAAGTGCTGTAATGAAGTTCAATTTTATGCTTGCAGCCGCGGCCATTGTGGACGCGGCAACCGGTTCGGCGAATGTGGTGCGTCGATATAAGCCGCTCTCGTCCAGCTCATTTGATGAGGGTAAGCCAGTGCGACGCATCTCGTATCTGCGTGCCACCAACAACGAGACGGAATACCATGCAGAGCCGACAGCGGACAATGGAGCTGCTGGCGGTGCTGGCAGTACGACAGCCGCTGCTGTTGTTGCGGCAGCAGCCGCAGCCGCTGCAGCGGCGTCTGTCGTTGAGCCGCACAAGACAAAGGCATTGGTGGAGGAGCATCCAGATCCCACGTACGATGTAATCGGTGCAACTGGCGCCGGTCACGAGTTCATTGAGACACCCAACGGACTGGAGGATGTGCGTTTAAGCACGCATCATGGCAATCGTCGTGCCTCGATCACCAGCGACATGCGCAGCAGGTGAGTCTCTCAATCTAGCTACTCTCAGCCCTATCGTCTAGCTAACCTTTATGCTTCCCTTAGCATTCACATCGATGCCGAATTGAATGGCAAGTATGTGCCCAACGAGCTGGAAGCTTTTGAAACGGAGATTGAGATCAAATCCTCCTGCATCAATGGCAAGGTAAGCTATTCAAATTCTATTCTGCCAGAGTGTTATGCAATCTATTAATTCGTATTACTTTTTGCAGCGCATGTCTGAGTATCGTTCATGGCGTCAGGTGAAACTGGAGATCAAAGGTGATCTTCTGCGCATTTACTCTGGACGCCATACAAAGTCGGAGCATAATGTAAGTCGATGCTATGCAATAAGCAATCAAAGGCATTGCCATTAAATAGAATGACAACTGCTTTTGGATATTCTGCTCTTGGGCAATTTTTATTTAAAATTTAACACAAAAAAAAAACGTTGAATTCAAAGTCCAATTTTTTTCGCATAAGAACAATTCGCCTTGGCCCCCCATTTAAGTGGGTTTGTTGACTATTATATATAAACTTTTCTCATATATACTATAAGCGATGCTAATCCAAATGACTTTCCATTATTTGATAGGTGATAGAGCTTGATATTAGAAATTTTAAATTCTTCGACGAGTCGTTGGACAAAAAGAAGTTCTTGATACGCATGCAATCGAAGCCGAGCGCCACTGGCGCCCACTTGGCTACATTGGGTAACGAGCTCAATTTGGATGATGCGCACGATAAGCTGACGTCGTCGGGCAGCAGCAGCGCCGCAGAGCCGCAAACACCGGCAGCGACGGCCCCATCCTGCGGTCCCTACACCGAAATTCTGTTCAAGACCAAAAGCAGCAACGAGATGAAGCGTCTCTTTGGCTTGCTGCAGTGGAAGGATAGTCTGAACTATGATGATATTGTAAGTTGTAATTGATAAATAAATTTATGGACTCTAATTAATATACTCTTCTGTTGCACGTAGGAGCAGCCGGCGGGCAAGCAGCTGGCGGAACCACAGAAAACAGCAGCCACATCCAGCTACCTGGACGATGTGGCTGGCGCAGCGGACAGCTCGCCATTGAGCTCACACTCGAGCGGCGCCTTGATGGAAGGGCCTGTGGCGGCGACCATTGCTGCAGCTGCTGCCACCAATGACGCCATCTCGCCGGTGATGAAGCTGCGCAAACCCTCCTCCCACAAGAATGTGCCAGAGAAGGATTTGGGCTCGCCCAAGTCGAAGAACTGGAAGGATTTATTGTTCCGACGAGGCGGTGGCGTATCTCATGCCGACTTGGCCTCACCCTCGGGCTGTACCAATAAGACAGGTGGCTCCATTGGGATGCCGCTGCGCGCCTGTCCCATGTCCAAAACTAATGCATATGTGCCACATTTGGTGGAGGTCTGCACCAATATTGTAGAAACCAAAGGTCTGAGCGTCGTTGGCATCTATCGCATACCGGGCAACAAGGCAGCCATCTCCGAGCTGTCCGAGCTAGTGAACACAAAAGAATTTCAGTTCGAGAGCTGCGCCACTGACGTGCGATGGGAGGATGTGAATGTAGTTAGCAGCTTGCTGAAGCTATTCATACGCAGCCTGCCGGATGCACTGATGTCCGCCAGTTTCTACATCAAATTCATTGAGGCGGACAAGAAGACGGGCATGGAACGTATAATGCAGCTCAAGGATATTGTCGAAATGTTGCCACGTCATCCGTACGAGACAATGAAGCATCTGATTCGGCATCTGTGTCGCGTCAGCGATAACTGCGAGGTGAATCGCATGGAACCCAAGAATCTGGCCATTATCTTTGGCCCATCCATCATTCGTACACCGAACGACACACTGGAGACGGCTGTCAAGGACATGAAGCATCAGTGTCGCATTGTCGAACTGCTTGTCACGCAGGTGAGTCGGGAGCTTTCCCATTTTCAATTGCAGCTGGAATCATCACTCTCTCTCCGTTTATAGTACGAGTATTTCTTTGAGGGCGGCAGTCTGCCAGACTTGGCGGATCTGAGCGGCGGTGCGGTAGCATCGAGTCCTGCACAGCCGCAGCAGACGCAGGAGGACCAAACGAGCATGCTGCTCCACAATCTCTCCAAGATTGAGCGCATCACAGAGCGCGAGACGCGCTCCTCACGCTTCATTCCGCAGCTGCGTAGACGCACCCATGGCAAACGCAGCGCCGTCAGCTCGGACACGTACTCGGGCGAAAGTGTTCTGGTAAGCGGCAGTAGCCAAGCTCAGCACAATTCCCACTGCACCATCAATACCACCACAAACACCACCAATACCACCTCCACCACCAACACCACCACCACCATCCGCACCACCAACCAAAGACGAATGCAGCGCAAGGCTGTGCAAAGCATTTGCGATTTTTGGCCTAATCCTGCCCGCTGTTCACTTTCAGTCGCTGGACTACGCCAAAGCATCAGCGAGTAGCACCACCAGCACCAGCAGCAGTTCCACGCTGCACAGCAGCAAGACAAGCACCACTAGCAAGCTGCTCAGCTCGGCCATGGGCTCATCGGCCTTCACAGCATCGTCGAGCACAACAAAGACGGCGGCTACAGCGAGCACCAAGAAGCGCAGCACCGGCGGCTTCCTCTCCAGTTCGCGCAGCGGTCAGACACGCAAGGCCAGCCTCGATGAGAAGGACCTGGCCAGCGTGGATTCAGCGAGCAGCATAGGCAAGCACGATCAGCAGCAACGGAGCAGTGTGGACATTTCCATACAGCTCACCGACGATGATTCGAGCAGTCGGCTGAGCGATACGGGTAAGTGGATGAGCTTCGAGAAATGCCCCAACGGAGTCAGTTTAGTAATTATCTCTAACCAATCGATAGGTTCCATGTCACTGACCACCATCACAGATACACTGGACAGCAAGCTGCGTAATTTGCGCAGCGGCTCGGAATCGAATGATGAGAATGGTTCGCCAGAGTTTCCAAAAAATCGTCGTCACACGCTCGGGCAGCCGCTGCACTTGCACTCCGAGAACATTCCGTATGCGGACGAGTCGCCGGAGCGACTGTTCCACAATTTCTGTACACTGGACGCACCACACTCGCTGCTACTGAGTCGTTCGTGTACGGCCACCAACACCCTGGGCGACACCAAAGACGACAAGCATCTGCAGCTGATGCTGAAGCCGACGGTGGCTCCACTGCCGGCCAGCTTGCTGAAGGCTGCCCACAAGCTGCAGCACTCGGCCACGGCGCCCATACATCAGGGCAGCTCAACGGCGCCGGCTAGTGGCGCCGCCACGCCCACCGCTGGCACTGGCTCCAGCAGCGCCTCAACGCCGCTGGCTAGCACGCCCAGCTCGCAGACGGCGAACTCGGTGCAACGGAACTTGTGTAGCAGCAAGAACTTACGGTTTAGCAGCTCGCTGGCCTACGAACGGGGCGGCGCTGGTGGCGCCGGTTCCGAGGATGACTCGGAGGGCTCCACCACCAGTGATCCGAAGGAGAAGCTGCTGATGGCCGCACCGTCACCGTCGTTTTTTCTCGAGCGCTATAATAAAAAGCGACGCGATCATCGACTCTTTCGCAGCGCCAGCTTCAACTGTCGCAACTACTCGACCCGACACATGAGCAACAGCAATTCGAGTACGGCGGCTGCTGCGGCAGCGGCCGCCTGCTGCTCGCCCACATCGTCGTCCTCGTCGTGGGCCCATGCCGCTGCCGCGCTGACCAAGGATGAAAAGACTGACATGAATCTGACCAAGAAGCGGCAGATACAAAACAAACAGAATCGCTCAATCAAGCGTCGTCACACGGTGGGTGGACCGCACGACTATGCGGCTAATGGTGGTGGTGGTGGTGCAGGTGGTGCAAGTGGTGGCGCTGCTGGTGGTACTTGTAGCGGTGGTGCTGGCTGTGGCGGTGCTTCGCGTCACGATCTGACGGCCATCAACTACAATCATCACAATCGCCATCACAAGCAGCAGCTGCTCAAACTGGGCAGTGCCGGGGCAGGAGCCAATGGTGGTGCTGCGGCCGAGACGACAACCACAACAACAACAACCACCACAGTATTGCGCAGACTAGGTGCCACGGCGACCAGCGCCAGTGCCAGTGCCAGTGTGAGTGGCGTCACAGACGCCAATGTCGCACTGCCTGTCCCTGGTGCCAGCTCCAGCAGCAACAACAACAACAACAACAACAATTCGCCATTGAGTGATGGCAGCAATGGCAACAGCTCAGCCAATGGCGGCGGCGTCGGCAGTCCATGCAGCAATAGCAGCTCGGGCAGCCACAGCAGCAGCGTCGACGTTGGCGGCGGCGGTGCAGCTGGCGGAGATCAAGTGCTGGAGGTGGGCATACGCATCAAGAACATCAATAGAGCGCGCTTCTAAATGCAAAAGCTGAAGCAGGTGAGTCTTTGAATGAAATATAGCTCAAGAATGAATATTCAGTTAAAATTTCTTTGAATCTCGATTGCAGCTCAAGGAAATGCAACAAACGTACAACTCGAATGTGTGAGGGAATATATTGATTTATATATATGTATATTGGAAATGATTAGTATTAGAAACGAAGTATATAAAGCACACGGGGAAAGTATTTCAAAGAAAAACTAAAACAAAAACTATGGCTAATGTTTACAAAATGCCCTATAAAAAAGTAACAAATTAAAAAAAAAAAAAAACAAAACAAAAATATGAAATCGAAAACAAATACCCCAAGCCCCACAAACGCACACAAATACACCGAGGGAACAATGGAAAAGCAAAACTTATTTTAGTAGGAGACAGCGCATCGCATAAAGGGATATATATACATATATATATATATATATATATGTATATATATATGTTTAACTATTTTGTAAAACGTATACAATAGTACGGAGTATACTTAAACAGTATACACACACACACACACACACACACACACACACACACACACACAAAGATACTATATTTGTAAAAATAATCACGCACACACACACAGAGAGACAGACACACAATCAGACTTTTACAAACTATATATGTTCGTAATTTGGGAACGATTTGATAGCCATATATAGAAGAAACACAGAGCATACATACATATATCTATATATATATACATATTTAAATATATATGATATATACATGTATAAATATATATATATTTAAATGTAGACCAACAATGTCGCCTGTCTATAGCTTAGAGCGAGAGACAAATAGAGCTAGCAAGACATAGAGAGAGAGAGCGTGAGTGAGAGAGGACGATATGGCAAAATCTTGTGGCCTGGCAGTCAGGCAGCTGCTTTGTATGATTTGCAACGTATTTCGACTGTTATGTATGTAGTTTTGTACCTGTACCTGTTCATACACCAATGGATAGATTCTAGTGCGTAGATGCAACACTTTTAGGTGCCTTAATTGCTTTGCTTTAAAAATTTGTCAATGACATGATTTAGGGAATGCTGCCGTAATCGGTGCTCGATTGGCAATTTGGCAGAAAGCATATGTCAGCATATATATATATGTATATATGCGCTTTGGGTGCTCGCGTGTCATTAGTTTAAGAGTCGACCATGTTTTGTAATATGTTAACCGTTAGTTAAGTCCCTGCTCAAGTGGACCTAGCTTGGCTGGGCTCAAAGCAGCTGCCTATTCAATGCAGAAATCAGTCGGGTCAATACAATCAGTTAATGACAGGCGACAAGAAGCAGGTGCAAGTAATCAATTCGTTCAAATAACAATCCCTTTGGCAAACAAAATATAAAATGTCATAAATGTGTATGTATGTATATCTAATATTTAAACAATACAGCAATAAGTATAACAGAGCATTATATATACATTGGAATACGTGTGTGTGTGTGTGTGTGTGTGTAGGCACTGAATGATTGAGAGAGTTGTAGAAGGGGTAGAGAAAGCATACATGTATCCATAATAATCAACACACACACACACATGCATACCCAATATACCTATATGAAATATAATATATACAGATAAATGTATATTTATTTTTTTTTTTTTATTATTTTAAGTTGCATTCAACAACACAAAATATATATGCAAATATAATCATTAAGTATACAGTCTAGAGTTGTATGTAGTTTTATATATACACACACACATACACACGCACACACATGCACACATGTGTATATATTTATGTATGCAGATATATATATATATAAATATATCAATATTGTATAGTTTTCCTTTTTTTTTTTTTTTTTTGTATATATTAATCTTTTTGCTTTTTTTTTTATTTTATTTGATTATTCTGATCTTGATTTTTTTTTAATTTCTCAATTATATTAAATTCATTAATATAAATATACCTTTTTTTTTGTAATCCTACTTTTATTTATACATACTATGTTTTGTTATCGCAAAAACTGAAAGAAAAAAAATTGTTGCAAAATGTTAGAAATCCAAGCGCGTAACGTTGCTATATATATTATTATATTATATTATATTATATATTATTAATATTTTTATTAGTTTTAGGTAGTTATTTTTAAAATTGTATTTTTTTTTAATAAATGTGAAATTATAAAAGCTACAATGACGACACAATAAAACAAAAATCATAAGAGTACTTATGAAGCGAATACCTTCAAAGGTTTTTGTACGATTTTTTAGCGGGCTAACTGAAGCAGTAAATCAGTCATTAGTGTTATTAATGAGCATAATAATGAACTGATATTTAAATTTGGAAATATCCTAGACACGGGCTGGGCCCAATTGATGTCAAATTTTGATATATTTCATGTCTTGTAAAATATGAGCAAAATTCGAAATATTTTCATATGCATATACCAAATGTACATGATTCGTGTTCGAATCTTGCTTGAAAAATTATAAATATTAAACCAAAAGTCGAAGGAAAATAATAGAATTTAATTAAATTGTCATTGAATACCAATTAAAAAGAGTCAAGCAGAAGCCCAATCATATTCTGCTGCGGAGGAATTCGATTCTGAAAATCAGAATAATATACTACAAAAATAGTAACAAAATATTTTAAATATTTAAGAAACATTTTAAAATATTTATTCATTATTTGAAAATATTCATAATTTTGTTAAGCATTCAAAAAAGATTTTATAATTTTAAATTATTAAAACATATATAAAAAATATTTTATATTTATAATATTACGAATAATATTAAAATATTTTCTATTTATATTTAAATACTTTTAAATATTTAAAAAATATTTAAATCGTTTTTATATGTTAAACAACAAACTTCAATAATTTTTTATTTGATATTTAAAAAAATATTTAAAAATGTTTAACAAAATTTTGGAAAAATACCATAAAAAAAGAAACAAAATGTGAATGTAAATAAATTCTCATTCATACTCAAAAGGGAAACACTTCTTCAAAAAACCAGGTAAATATTATAAAATATATATTTTTCTGTAACAAAATAATTCATATATATATATTTATAATTTTGACAACGCTTAATATCTACTAGCTTAACATAGATAAATACAAACACGAGCATAACCAATATTGACAAAAGCCACTAGCAGCATTTGCTGTTTGGTTTAGAGTTTGGCCTGCGGTCCAGTGCCGGAAATTTGGTAGACAAACGCGTGAGCCACATCGTAATGCGGATTACAGCTGTGCCGGACACGCTTCAGCCAGGCGCGTATCTTGGGGTACTTGATGCGCACATCGTAGTCGGCCATGCCTATGGAGAGGTTGGGGCAAAGGTCGCATGAGAGTCGCTAATCATATCAAGCTATGCAATTGACTTACGCGTTTGCTCAATCTCACAGGCAGCGAAGATGTCGGCAACAGTGAGCGTAGAGCCGGTAAGGAATTCACTCTTGGCCAGCCACACCTCCTCGATGATGTCCAGGTTGCGTTCCATGTGCATGCGCAGCTTCTCAATTTTGTCCGCGCTGGGCGAACGACCCGTCAGCAGCGGATCCAGCCAAATGGTGCGAAAGTACATGGCACAGGTAACGCGCAGCGTAATATGCTGCCACTCAAGGAACTCATCGACGCGAGCCTGCTTGGCGAAATACTTGGGATAGAGTATCTCCGGGATCTCGCCCTTGGCACTGAGGTAACGCAATATGGCCACGCTTTCCGCTAGCTTATAGCCAGCATCGTTAATGCAGGGCACACGCTGGAAGCGATTTATATTCTGCTTGAACTCATCTGTCAGATGTTCGCCTGCATTGAATAAAAATTGATAAATATTTATAATTATATATAGCTTATATTGATCTATTAAACTCACCATTACGCAGCGCCACAACGCAATCCTCAAACTGCATTCCACTCAAACGGAATATGATGAAGAGCGCCCGAGAGGGCTGCGACATCAGATCATAATAGAATTTAAGCGAAGACATCGTTTGACTCTTCAGCTTCGTGATCTGCTGCTGTAAAACTGCAAATGACAACGAATATGCGTTGCATAAACAAGGCAAACTAAATCAAGCTAAACTCAATCGACTCATTTGAACACTCTCTCATACCTTTACCCTCAACCGGTTCAAAGATCACTTTTCATGCTACGCACCTTCGATCCCACAAAAAAAAAAAACAACTCAAGAGATTAGGCCCGAGCGAGCGGCTTCACTAAGAGGCAACCAGCTGCCGACAAACACATTGGGTTACTGAACCACTGGCGAGAGCGCTTGAGCGAAAGCTTTTCAGTGTGTCAAAGCTCCAAGAGCACAATTACTCTGAAGCTTTTCAGTGGCGCCGTTACGAAGTGCGACTAGATAGAGATGTTCGCTTGCTTAGAGTGCTTGGTGATAAAGAATTTACTCGCTTTTTGCATACTCTGTAGAGCGATTAATTAAAGTGCATATTAGCTGCAGACTACATTAACAACCAATTACAATTTAATTACGAATTATTTAAAAACGAAAATTTTAAGCTTTCAATCAAGTTAAACCTAAAAAAAAAATTATTTTCCTGTTTGAGCTTATTGGAACTACCTTTTTGATCCCTAATAAAGTTATATCTGGAGATTGGATCTAAGTTAGATGTATGATGTAATGTATTTTAATTATTTTTCTAAACACTTTAAAAAATTAGCACATACATATAGAACTATATATGCATATTATTTTTGGCAAAATTCTGCATATTTGAATTTTTTATTTGTTTTAAATAATTTTTTATAAAAATATTTATTAAAATATTAAAAGTTTTGCTGAAATGCACCAAATAAATTGTATGGAAATTTATGAAAATTAATAAAAACTTGTGAAAATTTACTTTTTTAATAGTATTTTATAATAAAAATACATTTAATTGTTCAAAACTTTGCCTTGTAATATTTACATGTGTAATTTGTATATATGTAAAAGTAAATTTTTATAAATTTGTTTACTTTATTATAGTACAAATAATTGTAAATATTTAAAGCTTTTGGACAAAGCTTTGACTTAAATACATATATGTGTTTATACCCTTATGGAAAATTAACTTTTAATACTTTTAGAATTACTATTAACATTATACAAAATGTAATATTTATTAATGTTTTTTTTTTTTAATTTTTCTAAAATAGACAAAAGTAAATTTTCACTATATTCTTAAATAATATAAAAATAAATGTACAATTGAATAAATGATTCATTTGAATCGATTTGTTTCAAATTCATTACAACTATTTGTTGTTGGTTTTATATTATATATTTTCATAGAGTAATTTATATATTGCTCTCACTACACTTTTTCACTTACAGGCAAAATTAAACATATAACAGCAGGAGCAGCCGCAGCTTGTTTTTAGCTTCGAAATCCGCAATGTACTAAGAATGCGCCTAGCAGAAGTAACTTGAAGTCAGCCCCATAGATAAATGTTCTTACGCCCTACATGTATATATTTTTATCAGAGCTGATTGCTAGTATGCATACAAGACGAAATTCAACAAAGCTTTGAACTAGTTTAAATATAACTGTGAATGCTTAGACGTTTTCACGCAGCCGACGCTGATATTCATATAGCATTATTTTTGCATTACAATGCAAAAATTAATTAAATTAAATAAAAATTTAGAATTCCTTTCCGCATTGATATTTTTAGTGATAAATAAACTTACAGCCAATGCCTTTAAGATTTGGTGCATCTTGTCCAAAGTAGCGACCCACTAAGTTGGCCAGGTGCGAGAACATGTTGAAAAAAATAAAAAAAAAACCATTGAATTGTTTGATATTTTTATATATGTAGAGAATCCATTGATATAAATACGAAATGTGAATCTTTCGACACTTAGAATAAAAGTACTTAGGCACAAGTTTGTATGACCGAGATAACGGTGTAAACTGTCACGGACGGGCCATTGACAACCGTATAAAAATATTATTTCTACTTATCATGCGATTGATTTGCTGAATGTGCATATATAGATTATTCTAGCTGGGATCATCTGATTGATTTCGTACGACTATGCATATTTTACATACTCTGCTGATTAAGCATCTTAACTTTTCATACCCTGAACCCATTGAAATTGGGAAATCAGGGTATTATGTTTTTCGTTTTTTTTTTCGACTGTGGACTTCATTCATTTCGATAAATGTTGAACTAAGCAAGCTGATCATATAAAAGAGTAAAAGATAAAACTCTGAACTTATCAAGTGCGTATAAACCTGAATGGGATTAATCGAGCATAGTCTATTGATTGGAGTCCTTTGAATATTGCGAGTATAGCTATATGAATAATTAATAATTTATATATAATAATTATATATATATTATTTATCATCATCATTTATAATATCTAGGTCGTGCAGTATATATCTAAGTCATGCAGTTTTCGTCAGACTTTATGTTATCTTAAGATTTTGGCATTGTTCGCTCCACTTTGTGTGAAGTATCTTTAATCTATATGCGTATTGTAAGTGCTACAAATTGGTTTGCTCTAAATAACGGTCTTATATTAAGTGATTGATATAGATAAGGATATATGTAAGTATATATATATATACATATATAGGAATATATATATAATATTCTCTTAATTCAGACTTATTTAGTGGTTTCCAAGTAGTTCGAAATGAAAGATTTTTCTTTCTGAATAATATTTTTCTGTTTTTCGTTATTAAACATAATAATGTTAATTTAAATTTAACAGAAATTTTTATATCGACATTAGATTATCTTCTGACGTTCCTACTTACTAAAAGTTGATGATTACAGAATGAATTATTTAAAAAAAATATAATTCATAATGAAAGCTGATGAATATATTTAAAATTGTTTTTCAAATTTAAATATAAATTCACAAAATTAAAAAAAAAAAAAAAAATAATGATAAAATAAATATTAAAAAGATAAATTCACAGAGTATAGCAACCAGAAGGCAGGGAGCTCGAAAAGATATTATAATTTCTAAGAGAAGAAATTTTATTAGCATAGGGAAAAATACTATGAATTTTTAAAATGTAGTAATTTTTATAAATTAACTAATATTTTTTAAGGTAACAGCATATGAAATTTGTTTAAATTTATTTTATTTTATATATTTATTTATTTATTTATTTATTTATTTATTTTATAACTAACGCAACTCAATTTTAAATATGTTTTAATATAAATGAAGTTATTATTATTATGCTTGCAAGAAAATATGCTCACAAATCCGCCATAAAATAACTCAAAATAATAAATATATAATATATAAAAAAGAGAATATATAAATGAAAAGAGCCAAAGTCTCTTGCTCAGAGCGACAATGATGGAACGATCAAGAGCTGCTTGTAATCGTTGCTTATTGTTGGTTATATTTAAGAGACACACGACCAACACACGATCTCAGCACCAACTGTGCTCTAGAATATCAATGTCTAATTTACTTTATTCTCCAAGTAGTCGTAGGTGTAGTAAAAGACAGCAGGAGGCTCACACACAGGGAAATTGATTACAGGAAAAAATGAGTTTGAGTTTATTGGTTTTTGTTAGTATGTTAAATTAGAATTTTCCTCTCATTTAGTAAAGCTTCGAAATGTCATATATATTGTATTAATGCTCAAGAGTTCATGCAATGTTTCGTTACTCCCTCACATCTGTTTGCTTTACTGCAGAGTCTGTCTCCTTCTAGCTCGTAGTAAGGAAACATCCGATAAATATTGTATATAAATTTCTTTTCAGTATTTACAGTTTATAATATGTAATAAATAATGGTTAAAATAGTAAATAATGAAACATTCGAAGTTTGAAGTATCAAAAAAGCATTTAGAATTTGATGTACACTTTTTTTATTTTGGAAAGAAAATTTCGAAATACATATCCAACATATAGTACATTTTACAGACTTAGATATAGGTATACATATAATTAAATATATATATATAGGTGAGCTGGTCAATCGAAATGTTTAAAACGACGAAACGATACCGCAAAAAGTAAAACTTAGTTAGGTCAATCATTGATGATATTCAGTTGACTCGATTTTGATTTCGATTTGATTTGAATTCAAATTTCAGTAAAATTTTTCAGCAAGCATATTTACGGTATCATTAACTGATTTCGATATCAGACGGGTATACATATAGAGCTTTTAAAAGTTTTCAACTTACTATTAAATGATTGTATTTTGTTTTTTCGTTATCTTTTTTTTTCCTTTTTCGTCTTTTACTGGGAAGTTCAGGTTGGTGTACAGATATATATATATGTATATATTTCTTGAATTTGATTAAAATAATTTCTTCATTTCTTTTACATACAGACATATACATTTGTACACATATTGTGTTACATATTTATATATATATATATATAGATTTATATTTTGTTTTCTTTTTATATTTTTAAATATATTTATATAATTGTTTTTCTCTATATTGTTTTGATATTTTTGTTGTTGTATTAATTGCACTCTAATTCACTACATTCATGAATAATTGTTCATTTTAGAGATAGTTTCAAGTTAGAGTTGAAAAAAAAATATTTTATATTTATATATGTATATATTTATTATAATTAATTTTTTTTATTATTAATATATATTTTCTTTTCTATTTTTCTCCTGCCCTTCTCTAACTTTATCTACGATATTCAATTTGAAATGCTGATTTCTTTTGATACAGTTCAGATCAGAGTTACTTAAAAGTCTTAACATTTTCGGCCCCTTTCATGATTTCATGGAGATATGGGTATAGCAATACCAAACATTTACATCAAATACATGTATGTATGTATATTTATATATATATGTAATAACAGTCACAGTTACAGTTTACAGTTTACAGTTTACAGTTTACAGTTAGAGTAAAAGTTTTTCGGGGTTACATCTAAGCGCATACTTATAGTACTAGGTATATATATATGTATATATATTGGGGTACCTTGGTACCTTGTGGGAGAATCTGCGGTTTTTGGCAAAAACATTCATAGATTAAGCTGCTATAACTACTATGTAAATATATATTTTATATAACACACATTTATATATAGATATTTTGTTGGTTATTTATCGAGCGATTGCAGATCTACTTATTCTCAATAATCATCTGCAGCTGTAGAACCAGACTTCGAGCCAGCTGCAGCACTGCCTGGGCATTGTGACGCTCAGCCATTTCTTAAAATAAAATATTAAATAAATAAATAAAAGAATATTTCAATATATAATATTTATGAAATCTTACCATTAAAGAACTTGATGACATCCGTAAAGTCCATGCTGTTGGATAAGATGATATCGCGATAGGTTTCGAGCAGCGCCAGCGCCAGGAAGAGCACAAAGTGACCGGAGGCAATGTGCTTGGCCGCCCAGATGACCTCCCAGGTGGCAAAGACATCGTCGTAGATGAGCTCGCGCTTGAAGTCCAAGAGGAACCAGCGATAGCAGAAGTAAAAGTGCGTATAGTCGCCATTCGAGTCCATTAAATCGTACATCTCCGAGTCCAGTATCTGAATGAGCGAGCTGAGAGAGACAAACAGAGAGAGAGACAGCTAGAGTGAGGCGCACTGATAGAGAGAGAGAGAGAGAGATACATACCGCATATTGGCAAAGTGCATGTCCATGGCACCGCCACTGGGAAAGTTCTCGATCATGCGCTCCATCAGCTTGCAGAAGCAGCTGTAGCTCAGAGACTCGTCATCGAAGATGACCAGCAATGGAGCGACCAGATCGCACATGCCCTGCATGTAGCCCACATCGAGATGCTCCCACACATACGTCGATATCACATTGCGCAGCTTGTCCAGATTCTCGCTGGCAAAGTACCAATAGTTGCGATCGCAGCGTTGCACATCCTTCTCGATGCGATGCAGATTCAAACCAAACTGTTCCAGCAGCTCACTCTGTCAAGGAGATGAGATGGAATCGAATATGAGATAAGTGTATGTGAAACTAGTTTGGGTAACTTACGCTGTAGACACCGCCATTGGAGCTGGCTGGCGAGGCGCAGGCAGACTTTGGCTGCTGCAGTGCATCCAGATTGGGTGCATTACTGCTCGCTGCTTCCAGTTGCTCGCTCAGGGCGGGCATTTGAGCGCCGTCTCCGCTGCTGCCCGCCTTGGCGCTGCGCTCACAGCTGCCAATGTCCACGGAAGCATTTGTGATGATAACAGCGGCTGCCTGCTGTGGCTTGGCAGCCTCTTCGTCGTCGGGCAGCTGAGCCTGCAGATCGTCGGCGCTGAGAAATTCAGGGCTGAGGACGCTACGCGTCTCGCCCGGCTGCGGTGCTCCACCAACGGTCTCATACGACGACGTTGTCGAGGTGGAGCAGCTCGGCTCCTTATCAATCGATTTGACTGCAATTATTTTGTCAGCTGTCACTGTTGATTGAGTCTCCTCCTGCTGTTTCTTCTTGTTGTCGTCGTCCGGCTCCTGCTCGTCCTCCTCGTCGAGATCGTCGAGGCCCTCGTCCACATGGCCCGAATCGGTGCTGGTTTTCATGGCTCGTGGAATGGGCTTGACGCTGAGGTGTGTGGCACTGACGCTAACCGTCTCCTGGTGCAGCTGCTGCCGTTGCTCGTCATCGAACTCCAAATCTCCCGGATCAGATATATCGGAAATGTCCTCGAACACCTCATTCTCCAGCTCACCGCCAGCATCCAGATCGGCTGCGCGCACCGTGCGCTCATTGCCGCTGTTGCTGCCCGAGCTGAGCTTGGCCACGGCCCTGGCCGTCTTTTCCTTCTCCCGCTGCTGCACAATGGCATCCACGGCCAGCCACTCACTCATCGTGGTCTCGTAGTAATGCTTGCAGGTCTCATCCTGCTTGATGCGCTCCTCTTCGGTGGTGCCAAAGGCATAATGGCCAAGCAGGTACGGCCAGACCTCCTTGCGCAGCTCCGGTTTGACGCCGCCAAAGTAGATCAAGCGATAGAACTCGGTGGAGTCCTGCAGCATGCCATCTGCATTGAGCAGCTCCCAGCGCTCCTTGGTCAAACCCTCCTCATCAGCTTTCACTATTGAATGACGAAAGACAGAGAGGGAGAGAGAGAAAGAGAGAGAGAGAGAGTTAAGTAACCATAAGTCCTTTTTAAAGTCCCTTAGGTCTCACTCACTCTCTGGTGTGATGCGTCCGTGAACCAGACCCGATAGATGCGTGCGCACCGTGGATAGATGGCGACAGTAGGCTAGCCAGCCGTAGAAGGCGCGCGAGATGATCTGACGGCGCATCGTGGAGCAGACCATCTCGATGCTGGCATTCTGATTGTGCTGCTGCACCAGCGGCGACTCCAGTGGATACTGATCGATGGATAGGCTCTTGTTGGAGCAATCGCTGCTGCCCGTTGTGGAGCAGCTGCTCAATTGAGCGCGCCTCGGCGTGCTGCGAACAAAATCGAGTATAGAGTGCGTGGCAGCTGAGGGAAATTGAGAGAAAAGGAAATAAATGAGAACGAAATGAGTTTCACTCGAGCTGCAGACCTACCAAACTCTTCGTGGCGACTCTTGCTGACAATGCGAAAGACATAATCAATGGGCGTCTCGTCCACCGACTCCATAACCGAAGGCAAGATGCGACGTCGCATGCTCTTCGGCCAGAGAAACATTTTGCCAATGCCACGCTGCGACCAGAGCGGCGGATCGAGTTGACCGTGCGGCAGCAGACCCGTCTCCAAGCACGAGAGAAACTGCTGCATGTGTCCGCCCTCTGGGAAGTGTATGGGCGGCCGCTGTACGCCATCCTGGCCAACCAGAATGACAGTGCCGCCGCTGTCCTCGCCGCGGCTCTGATGACAGTGGACATAGACGATCTCATCCACATTGATGTTGAGGGCGTAGGCCCAGTAGATCTCCTTGTCGATGTCCTCCTCCTCGGTGTCGTTGTAGCCGTTCATCAGCTGATTCGGCGTCCATTTGATGGTCAGCGTCTGGATGTGCTGGTGCAGACTGAGATAGCCCGGCATCAGTTCCGACACATCCTTCGGCTGAACATGCACATTGTTTTTGCCGTAGAGCAGCGTGGCCTTGGCATTCTGATGCAATGACTCCACATAGTCCTTGGCCACGGTGGCGGAAGCAATCGACTTGAACGAGCAGCTGCTGGCATCGTCCGAGCTGGTGTTCAAGCTGCGCTTGAAATTTATAATTGCCGGACGCGAACAGGTGGAAGACGAGCGCCGACAGCTAATTCGATGGCGTTGCAACTGAGAAGTAATTCAGATTCGATAAAGGATTCATCTCGGATTCATCTACTGTAGCTTACCAGCTCATCGGCATGCGGATCGGTCCAGTAGTGATCAGCCGTTTTGGCACGCGTAAAATCTAGGGCACATGGACCCACCAGCAGCGAGCTGAGTATGGAGCCATAGTCCGGATCGGCAACCAGCGAGTCGCGATCATAATAATTCTGAGCATTGCTCACCAAATACTCGATGATCTTGGTCAGACGTTTCTCGTACAGGGCCAAGCGTATCCAGAGATATCTGCAAGCAGAGCAAGTATGAAAACTCTAGTCGTCTTGCACGACTAGCAGATACCCCGCAACCCGAATGAACTCGATTTATGTGTTGATTAAATGTGAAATTATAATTCATTTTATGCCCATCATTCGATCTCGCAAACCAGAAACTATTTCACTCATAGAGCCACATTCGCACATTCTAAACTAAAGCGGCTGCTAGTTCAAACTCAATTCAATCGATAATGGAATGCAATCACTTAAGAGTATGAGCTTTGCGTGCACACATGTAGAAAAACTCTTTTCGCTGCTGCCACGTATTATTTCTAAACGTTTTGTTCAATAACTTCTGTGTTACTTAATAGATTCCTATGAAATTTTCAGCATAAAGTCAACATATTCTAATGAATAGTAAACAATTTAGTAAAAATGTTAAGTGATTTACATATTTATTATACTTGCAGCTGAACTTCATTTTGCCGAATTGCCGAGTTAGAGATCAAATTGGTTCAGATGGACAGACGGACAGACGGATAGATGGACAGATGGACAGATGGACAGATGGACAGAGAACCTTATCATCCTGATCAAAAATAAATATACTTTATGGGATGCCAAGCCACTTTCTGCCTGTTACAAAGCCTTTATAGCTTGAGAGGTGGGGAGAGAGGGAGAGGGAAAGGAAGAGAGAGAGAGAGTTGTTGTTACTGTTACTCACTTCATGGTGACCAGAGACATGCTGGTGCTGGCGCTCACCGATACCGATGCCGTTACCGAAGCCGAAGAGGAGCCGGATGCCGCTGATGCTGATGCATTGTTGGTCGACATGGAGTTGCTGCTGCTCTTCTTGAGCATGGGCGGCCGATTGAAGCTGTCGCTGCTCGAAGAGGAGCGCTTGTTGGGATCGCTGGCTTCAATGTCCTGGACCATTTTGCTAATGTGCTCTGCCTCGGCACAGGTTTTGCCTATCTTATGGAGCAGCGCCGTTGTCGATGAGGTCTTGAATAGACCGAGCGCCCGCCGACGTAGTCCCTGGCTGAGGCAGGCCTCCACAGCGGCGCAGAGCGATGTCACCGAGCTGCTATCCTCGTGTATGTACTTCTTTGTGACAGCCTCCTCCATTAGCTGTTTGACCTCCTTCTTAACGCTCGCAATGAGGCGCTCCTTGAAGTCCATGCCATCTGTAAATGCCAGCAGGGCAAGAGAGTCAACATTAATGTTCGACGACCAACTGTGCAAGCCACGCGAATCTCATAAAAGTAAACCCCGTGGGGCCTTAAAACGAAATCACAGCCATGACGCCTCTAGCCACACGCCCAGCCATTCCGCCACCCATTCTCCCCCGAGTTCCCCTGTCGTCCGATGTCGCTATTACGCTTTGAAACTCAATATGCTCAACATGTGTCGACGGCACTGGCCCCGACCAGCGGACGGACGTCACACAAAAAACACCCAGCATTAAATTAATACAGACGACCCGTGCGCCCAGCCGCTGGGCAGGCTATGGCCACACCTTACCAGCGCCTCGCCAAGCCGTGCGCCATGGTCGGACGGCATCCATCCAATGGCCGGCAAATGCTAATGGCATTTGCACTCAAAATTCATGATGACTTCCGGCTACGTATAATTTAATTTTCATTAATTGCTTTCCATTCGCCCCCACCCTTCCCACCATCATCGTTCATGCCCACGCCACAGCTGCAAATGTCAAACCAATCTGTCTAAAGTTACTCAAACTTATTGTGTATGCAGTTGGCTTCAGCAAAAGGCCAAAGTTTATTAGTTGCAGAAAAACAAATTTTACAAATGTGACAGCGAAAATATTTTCTGAAAACTTCTCTAATTAGCTGAGCTTACCGAGCTTACCAGAAATCCCATTTAAGCCGCTCGCTGTGCGGCGAATATACCAATTACGCACGCTATGAGAAATTAGAGACTTAATATTTGATATGACTGTCATTTGAATTTTGCATTTTCCATGAAATTGTGAGCGAAATTTCAGTTATTTGAGCTTAGCTCGAATGCTTTAGCACATTTGATTTATGAAGTCCTTGAAAGTATAGATAAATAGCACGCAAATAATTCCTTATATTGAGTTGCAATATAAAGTAATGAATAGATTGAATTGAAAATCTACTCAAATCTTAGTAAGGCTTACCAATAATATATAGTATATACATATATGTATAGTATCTTTAGGTGAACTATAGCTCTCATTTAGAAGATCAAATGTTTATGTTAAACAAATTATTTCAAAATATGTATCAAAGAGTCTGCTAAGCTTAGATTGACAACCAATAACCGGCTCAAGCTTTCAGCCAATGAACTCATAAATTATTCCTTATGCTTTGTCTTGACTGGTTGTTTGACGAAATCTTAAGAATTATTCAAAGAAGAACGGTAAATTGAAACATTAATTTAAGAATATATTTATGTATAATGTATATGTCTGTACTTATTTTTATAGACATTTACAAATATAATCATCAAATTATAATTATTGAAATATGTTTATAATTATATATTATTGTTATATAAATAAAATAATAATAATTTTAAAATAAAAATAAATATAGATTTAATTTAAAAAAATATCTTTCGACCGTTTCTCAATGTCTTCAAATGAATGTCTTCCACTCACACTTCGACAAAATTCAGAGAGCAGACAATTGTATCGGTTCTTTAACGAGTTTGTTCGCGATCGACTCGCAGTCGTGTTATTCTTTTTCTCCCTGTTTTTTTTACTTTTCTGTAGCAAAAAGCCTTTTGCGTCTGTATTGAGACGGTTGTCTTCGCTAAACACATAAATTTCATACGTGAATTGAGTGTGTGCATGGGTATGAAGACGGTTTGCACAAACTCTTTGAGTTTATCTGCTCACCAACTGAGCTTCATTGTGCGAGCGTCAATCGTATCGCTCCCCATACGAGGTTCGGGAAAAGAGCATCACACGAATAGTGCAACTCAAGGCGCACAAGCGACGGCAAGAGAAGAGGTAGAGAGAGCGAGAAAGAGAGATGTAGATTAGTATGAGAGAGTATGATTATTTTCAGTTCGCGCCATTGCGAAGGCTCAATTTCATAGCAGTTTTTTATGAGCTATGTATATTATAACTACAAAAAACAAAACAAATATAATATTATTTTTATGGCATCTGAGGAAGAAATTTAAATATTCAGTCAAATCATAAATTGTAATTATTATTTTATATATATATATATATATATATATATATATATATATATATATATATATATATATATATTTTTATTTTTTTTTTTATATTATATTTTATAAATATTATTATTTTTAGTATACATTTTTTAAATATATTTTTTATTATTTTTTTATTATTTACCGAATTATTTTAATATTAATCAAATTTCTTGTTATTTTAGTTATACTAGTTATATTTTTAATATAAATTAATGTTATATATTTTTATTGTATTTTTTTTTTTTTAATTTTTTAATTATATAAATTGTTTCTATTAATATTAGACATTATTTATATTTATTTATATCTTTTTTTCAAGATTCAGTTTCATTTTGATTTTATTATTATTTTTATTTTTTATTTGAATATATGCTAGATAAAATTTTTAAATTAATATTTGAATTTTCCGTTCAACTTTAAATAATTATTAAATTTGATCAAAAAAAGATACGATAAAATACGTTCCAATTATTTTTATTACTTCTGGCCGCAAGCCAAATAAAAAAAAAAAAAGAAGCTGAAAACTGTCAGGCCAGGTGGCACAGTAAAGGTAAAAGGTAAACAACGCACCGAGAAGATACATACATAATATTTCCTTTCCTGTAGTACAGTAAACGCTGCGCTTAATGAATTATGCCCACGGCACGAATGTTAAATGAAATCGCACAATGCTTAAGCGACACAAATGTGGCATGCGGTAAGCGTGGCAGTTGCGTAGCGAGTCTCTGATTAAATCGTTGCATATATTTGCCAAAGGATTTTTACACAATGCCCGCCACTGAGTGCAGGCCGGCCTGCAACAGCCACAAGTCGAGGCGCAGCGGCATTAAAGCTCTGTCTGGGCCAAACGTGTGCCGGGCCACAGCTGTTGCGTTGCCAATCTCTGGGCGCTAGGGGGCAGAGGCCAGGGGCTGGGGCAGCAGACACAGCTGGGCGCTGCGCCTTTTATGTGTGTCGGTCTGGCGACAATACGCTGTCTGGCAGGCAGGCGGCAATGGCCAGGCAGACGGCCGGACATACCAGCATGGCCAACATGGAACCAGCATGGGCCACATGCTGAAATGAAGTGCGTACACGGCTGCCACGAGTACAACATGCCGCTCACTGCCTGGCTGGCGTCATACGCCATAAAACCAATGACGAGGCGGCGCCAAGGGAGGGGGGGAGCTGGGGCGTGTCAGTGTCGGCAACGTCACCAAGGTGGTTAGATGTTTGTTCTTGGGTAACGTAATTGCAGCTCTTTTGTTGCACCATTCGCATTTGCAACACTTTTCCATTGCACTTAATTAGTATTTAAGTGTTATTTACAGCGGTCCGCAACAGGAACTCAAACTGACAACGACTTCATGATATAAACTTTTAATAAACTCATTTTTATTAAAAGGAAGACACACACACACACACTCTCTCTCTTTCGCACATATTGACATAAAATGTTGGAGAAATGTAAACACGAGTGCAAAGTTCAACTTTTGCAGCGCTTGTATTTGCTTTGCTCTCACATACACTAGAGTACTATAAACAAGTAAGAAGTCTCTAGTCGAGACTGCTCGACTATGAGATACCCTGAACACGGCAAAAACAAATTAATACTCTTCTTCTCACTGCTCGCGCTCTGCTAACCGCGCAGTTGCTGCTGTGGCTTGGGGGTGGGCTATAGTTTGGACGCTTATAACTCCATTTCTAGATGGACGATCTTCATGACTCTTTGAGAATATATTAATAGCGTTCAAATGTGTCTATTTGCCAAATTGCAAGTCTCTAGTATTTGAAATGGGTGTGTTTTTAATTGGTAGCGAAGGGGGCGTGGCATTCAAAATCTGAAAATTACAACTTTTTAGCTAAAACGGCGTAGAAGTTATGCTCAAAAAACGTAAAAAAGGTAAACGAATTTTCGATTTTTATCGGTAAGTTATAGAAAAAAATAAATAAACTTGTACTGCGTAACTAGCATACGAGTATTCAAGTGAAATTTCAGCTCTCTAGCTTTTGTAGTTTCCGAAATTTCGACGTTGATACGAACGGTCGGACAGACGGACAGACGGACGGACAGACGAATAGGGCTAGATTTTTTTTGTGCTGATCAAAAATATATATACTTTATGGGGTCTATGACGTCTCCTTCTGCCTGTTACATACATTTTCACAAAATCATTATACCCTGAATTCCTATTTTCAATGGGTTCAGGGTGTATTAAGTCGAAGAATATGTGATGCTAAGCAAAAACTATTTTAGTTGGTAAAGATTACATATGAGATAAAAATAAAACTTGGTTTGTGAGCCCCAATATTTTTTTTTTTCAATTGGATCGAACTTTAAACTTTATAAAATGTTCTTTCAATATTTCAAAACATTTTTTTTTTCAATTGGAGCAATTTAGAAATTTTTTCACAAATTTTTCCCTATTTCAAAAATTGCTGAAAACTACAGTATTCATCATACGAATTCAACTTTTCTTAATAAAAAATTATATAATTTACACATATTATATAAATTAGGTGAACACTTCTGCATCACTTAACAATGTATTGCTTTAAATGAGAGCAAATTCTTGCAACTGACGTTTGGCGCCTGTCGGCAAAATATTGAAGTATGCTTATGGAATTTGAGACATGCCCCAAGTACATAACGAGCAAGTAGAGTGACAAAAGAAAACACTTGTGCTCCATACTAAAATTACACGCCGTGGGAAATCATGGCAAAATACATAAATTATTATATCAGAATTTTAAGTAAAAGCTCAGCATGAAGCGATTATCGGAGTGCAGCAAGAAACCGCTCAAGCTCGTTCAAGGGTTAAGTTACATCACTCTGAGTATCCACCATATTCTGTATTATATATATATTCTATATATTCTATATATTCTACATTCTATATTCTACATTCTATATTCTACATTCTATATTCTATATTCTATATTCTATATTCTATATTCTATATTCTATATTCTATATTCTATATTCTATATTCTATATTCTATATTCTATATTCTATATTCTATATTCTATATTCTATATTCTATATTCTATATTCTATATTCTATATTCTATATCTATATTCTTATTCTATATTCTATATTTCTATATTCTATATTCTATATTATATTCTATATTCTATATTCTATATTCTATATTCTATATTCTATATTCTATATTCTATATTCTATATTCTATATTCTATATTCTATATTCTATATTCTATATTCTATATTCTATATTCTATATTCTATATTCTATATTCTATATTCTTATTCTATATTCTATATTCTAATTCTATATTCTATATTCTATATTCTATATTCTATATTCTATATTCTATATTCTATATTCTATATTCTATATTCTATATTCTATATTCTATATTCTATACTTTTCTCTTTTTTCTTTGTTCAATCTGCTCAAACGTAGACAAAGTCAAAGGACTTTGGAATTAGTGAAAACAATGTCCACGACATCATTAGAAAATTGTGTTCGAGCAGAAATTTGATACATGTCCTTTGCTCCAATTTCGGGACAAAAATCAAAGACGAGTCAAAATACTTCCAAACAAAACGGTTATAGATAATTAATTGAACATCCAAATGGAGGAGCTTCTTGACATAGGCTAGTCACATAATATTAGAATTTTTAAAAAGTTTGAAAATTTCAAATCGAATATTTGAAATTAACGAAATTCTCAAAACTTTCTGATTTTGGCTTTTAGACTTCATTGATTTAGAGATCTAATTGATTTCAAAATTAAATTTTAATAACAAAATCTTATATTTGCCACGTCTTGGTGGCCATCTGAATACACTAGGCATTTGAACAATATTTCAAAAAAAAAAAAAAAAATGTTTTTTTCTTGGGCAGCAGAGTATTTGATATTCGTCATAATAAACACTTTGCGTGTTTCACATGCTTCTTATTTTATTTTCATTTATTGCGCTCGCTTTATTTTGTTATTTGTTTATCTGGCCGCTGTTTGCGCATGAAATGAATGTAAATAACCCATAGTTAATTGTCGGCCAACTGAATGTCATGTGCACATCTCAATTTGTTTCTTTTTACTTTTTTTTTTCTTGCTTTTGCTTTTCGCTTTTTATGATGACATTTGCACGGTGGCAAATGGAGCGTGCCACAGCACATTGCTTCGGGATGAAGGAAATTAAGTGTGTTGTCAAAGAGCAAGGCCATGGCCAGCATTCAGCATGAATCCCATGAGCTATGGATGAGGCGGACAAAGAGGGGTATGGGGCGTATGTGTTATATGACAAAGCAGAGTTAAAGGCAAGAGAGTTCTTAAATTAGGAACCGAGTGCTGACAGCAAGTTCTTAAACACAAAATCTGTGCATTTCATTTGAAAGTCGAGACACATATCAATTTACCTCGCTGGCATCGTAAATTCATTAGGCCAAGGCATAAAATGGTAAATTAATGGCTCAAATGGCTCAACCGCATTTCAGCTCCTGGGGCGAGCAATTTAATTGCCGCCCGAACACGAAACGCGCCAAAATTTAAAAATAAACCCGCATATTTTTACTCTAATGCGCGTCAGCTAAACATTTTCCTCATCTTCTCTCTTCTCACATACATATATATACATAAATCTAATTATATATATTTATATATATATACATATTTTTTTGTTATGTATATATTTGTATTCAACAAGGGTCTGACTGCTGCTTCGGGTTTTATTTTTGGGCTGTTGCGCGCTATCTTTGCAAATGATTTGACCCTTGAATGTCATGACCCGTATCACAGTCTATGACAGATGTGAGCGCAAAATACGTTTCACTGGGAAAATTCATCATATTCGACAGCTGACATCAAATTGTCAGAAACAATGCGCAAAATATCTGAAATCTGCAACAAAAAATGACATGAAGATTTGGCGATTTTTCTTTTTTTTTTTTATAAAAATAAATTTTGAATTACTCTTTTAGCCTTGAATCTTAAAAAAAAAATATTATAAAATAATTGAAATTAAAATTAAATTTTTAGGCAACATAAACAAAAAGTTCCAATAATAGAATTAGTTCAATTTATTAGAGAACATTTTTAGTAAAATAAAAAAATAAAAACCAATAATTTGCCAAAAAATAAATTCTTATAATTAAATTGAAATAGGAAATCTGAGCTTGAAATTTTTAAAACTTAAAAAATGAAGGCAATTTATTAAAAATATTTATATAGCATATTCGTAAGCCTTTAAGGCTTATAAATATTCTTAATTGTTTTCTTAAAAATTTTTAATATTCAAATTCATGAAATTATATTAAGAGAATTCAAATAAAAATAAATAAATAAATAAAAATATTAAAAACAATATTAAAAAATACTACATAATTTTGCTTTCAAATATATTTCTTGCGCCTTGAAATACGCAAAAATCTCAGATGCGCTATGAAGACTTAGCCAAGGATTCAATTTGTCAAAAATTGCACCCAATGAATACCGATCGAAAATTAAGTATACGCAAGCGATCAAAAATTCAAAATTCATTTGCTTTTTAAATTAAATCTAGATGATGCAGAAATATGAATTAATTTTATTTAAATGTTCAATTTAATGAAACAACTTTTTGTTAATTATAATATCAAATAATATAATAATATAAATTATTAAATATGAATAGTAAGAAATTTTTATTTATAATTTTTAAGTAATTTACAAAATTTAATGAATGCACCTTTGTTTTAAAAATAGAAACTACGATTTTGATAGAAAATATTTTAGTAAAATTCTTTTAAATATATGTATATGTGTATGTATTTCTATATTCATATTATTTCATATATTATATACACACTTGACTATAAGAGTATATTAAAATATTAAGATTTTGCTCTTGAAGAAAACTGTTTCATCTGCATGTCCTTTAACGTAATATCTAGAATTCCATCTGTGAATTCGTTAGTTCCCTTGTTTAAGTATAATATATATGCACATAATATAGTATCTAGCTGGCTATCTATTTAGTGTTATACACAGCCACAACGACTGTATAACATTATCTGTTTATTTGAGTTTGTTATGTGCCCCGTGAGTTTTATCAAAGTGTCAACTATTTTTATAGAATTAAGATAAACTCTTAATTAGGCACAAACTGGCGCAGGCGTGAAACCAAGGCCGCGCTCCGGAATTGTGTGCGGGCTCCGGGTCCCGTATACCGTGTGCCGTGTCCCGTGTCCCGTGCCCCGTGCCCCGTTTCCCGGACCCCGGGTCTCAGATCCCCTTCAGTCTACCAGGGACCGGGACATCTGTTGCTTTCTGTTATTGACATTGTTGTTGTTCTGGTTGTTGTTGTTGTCGTTGTCATTGCTGTTTTTATCGCTAATGTTTGTGATATTGTTCATGGCGTACGTTACGTAAATGAGTTTTTGCTGCCCAATGCTATCAGCAGCAACCCGCATGGAAATTACCAACCCACACGCGTCCAACGTGCGAAGTGTGTGTGCACATTAATTTATATAAAATATGTGTACATATGTATATATAATATATATGCATATACGTATACGTATATACTGTGTATTTAACACACAAACTGCATTAAGATTCAAATGTGCTCCAAAGATGAAAAGACCTAGAAATGTTGCCTACTTATTGGGGCCAAGTATTTTTGGTATTTTTTAGTTTCTGCCCAAGAAATGTTGCATACTTATTGGGGCAAGGTCTTTTGGCATTTCGTAGTTTGCTGTTGAACTAACAGCTGCCGTAGCTAAATGTCAGCAATTCGCCGAGTTCACTTTTAATTAAATAGCTGCTCATCATTGTTATCATCAGCAACAGCAACACAAGCAGCAGTAGCAGCAGCAACCCACGCATATTTTGCATTGCAATTTAACTTTGATTCCCATTTCCATTTTCAATTTGCATTTTTCTTTGTTTGCTTGGCTTAATTAGAAATTCTATCCGCTGCTTGTCTCTGGACTTGTCTGTGAACGCGTGGGCCAATTGCAATTTCAATTTCACTCCCAATGCCTTGCAATATGGTATTTAGATTGAGATTACTGCTCCAGTTGCCTGCATAGCAAGCTCTTTTATCATTGAGTTTTTTCTACTTTTTTTTTTCCTTTGTTCAAATGCAGCGCAAAGGTCAAAGTCAAAGAGAGAAATGTGAAAATTCTAGCAAATTGGTACTCAAATGCATGGACATAGAAATGAATATGCTTCACTTGTTTGTCAATTGAACGCGCTGGCTCGCATTTCATGTTCCGCATCCTGGGAACTACTCGATGCTGCTGTATTTTCAGCTCGCTTTAAGATTCTTGCTCTCAGCTCGGCCTCACATTGGCAAACAGTCAAGTATTATAAATTTTGCTTTGATATGTTCGCACTGAATACGAGACTTAAGGTTCCCCTGGCAAAGCCCCATCCACACACACACACACAGACAAACACGCACGTATCTGGATTATTTATTGATATCTATTTTCCGTGAAAAATATGTTGTATATAAGCATCATATGTCGCATCTAACATAACATATAGCTCGATTGACTGCCTCAACGTCTGAGCACACGCAGCTTAAAACTTCCATTTCCATTCTCGATGGCAGGTCACAGGCTTACCGACCTCCCCATATACAATGAATCTACTAAAGGCGAACACATGCTCAGCAACAATTTTTGAAAGAAAAAGCAAACAAAACGACTGGAACCAGGCATTATGTCATGAGCATATATGCAATATTTTCTTTACGACGCTTCCTTGCCTGCGAACCAACTCTCGACTAAGCTAAGCTCATCTGGCCTGCTGTCAGTGTGTGTGTGTAAATTGTATTGTCTACTAAGCTGAAGCCATCACAACAATACCTAAGATGAGTTGAGTTGAGTACATAAACAAACGCCCACATGCAATTGCCAGCGCGTATTCCTTGCTCAATTATGCTGTCCATTGACTTCTCATTCATAAAAGTTTTACGCATTCAGGATTAATGCTCGTGCTAAAGCCCACTTTAATAAAAGCCAAGTTAAAGCCAGAAGCTAATGAATCCTTTAAACTGCCACGCAATCTTAGTCCGACTAACTAGCTTATGCGCTCGTTGATTCTTTGCTTATTTTACTTTAATATGCAAGCAAATCTATTTAATAGCATTATCCACCCAACTCCCCCTCCGGCTGAAAGCGCTTTGATTGTAGTTGCTCGCACGTTTCGAGTCTTGACAATTCTAAAGCGCATTTTAACTTTTTCTTTTCGCTTTATAAACTGCGCAGCAACAGTTTTTTTGTTTTTGTTTTAATAAGTATTGCACTCATGCACAGGATTAATGTTCGTGCTTGCACAGTCTTTCTAGGCATTATTAGCTAACTAAAAGCAGAGACAAACGCGGAGACTAATGAATGCTTTAAGCTGCATCTGAGTTATACATAGGCGAACTAAATAAATTATCTTTGATTATTTATTTTTAGGTTTCTTTTCGTTATTTTGTAGGCCAACTAATTAAATTATCTTTGATTATTTATTTTTAAGTTTCTTTTCTTTATTAAATATTTTTATATTTTATTTTTTTTTTTCTGGCTAGATTATTTAATTAGTGTGCGCTCTAATATTTTACTTAAAATAAATGTAATTTAATATTACGAATGTTTCATAAATCCTTGAATTTTTTAAAAAATATTTCACTTATGGAAATTTTATTTTAAAATTAGTATACTTTATTTTTTGTTATGTTTCTAACCTAATAAATAATTTATTTAATTGGTCTTCGATTTAATATAAAAGTTAAAATGTATAAATAATATAAAATTACAAAAACTTGTTGATTTTTTTTATATATTTTTATATTTATATATTTTTGTTGTTGTTTATAAATTAAAAATTTATGAATGTTATTAAATGAGCTTTGACTTCAGCATAAATCTAATTTTTGTTTATTTTTATTTTATATATATAATTATTTATTATTTATATATTTATTTTTTTTTTAATTAAAAACTTATATTTTTAAATAAGCTGTATGAGTTTAATTTTTATTTTTATTGATTATTAATACATTATTATTATTAATACATTTTTTTATTTATACAATTTTTGTATTATATATTGTTCATTTATTTTATTTTATTTATTTTTATTTATTTATTTATTTTTTTTTTTTTTTTACAAATTTGGACATTAGTAAGAATATCTCAATTTAAAAGCCTCATGCTACGTCAAGAGTTTTGACATGAAATAAATTAGTAATCCTTGTATATAAGTTCTATAGTTAATAGATAACAAAATAAAAATTTAAATATATTCCCTACTTCATCTTCAGCTGACAGCATTTAGATTTAAGCTGCTCGCACGCTTTAAGTCACTAAAACGCATTTTTATTTTTAGTTTGAGAGCAGCGCATAAAAAGTATTTTTTTTTTTTTAATAATTCCTCAGCAGTAAAGCTCTTGCTGTCTCAGCCAGAAACTCAGAGATAGAGAGATAAATGCTTTGAACAGCATTTGAATATCTTTATCTTTGAATATTTGTTTTTCTTTTTTTTTATAAAAATTTGTATATTTTATTTAACAAATTTTTTGTACTTCTTTGGTGACAAGTTAGTTTAACTTTTGATTATTATACTTCAGTAAACTATTAAATCAATTTCATATTTCCCACCTCACCTTCAGGTGAGAGGCCTCATATTTTAGCTACTCGCCTACTACGAGATCTACTAACTTTTCAAAATTGCATTTTAATTTTCACTTTGTAAGCAACGCTGAAAAAAACAATTTTTGAAATATGCAGAAGCCAGTCGCTTCAGTTCAGAACTTTAATTACCAACAACTTGGGCTCAACTCTCGCTAGCTTAGTCAAAATGTAAATGAGAAAATGTTTTTTGCTGCTGCTGTAGGATTTCTTCGATGTAATTCTGTATAACAGTGTAAATGTATGAAAAGTTGCGGTGTAGCGAAAAGTTGTTTGCCAGATTCAAGATTTAGCTTGGGGTAGAGTACTACAATACTTGTTGGTAGATACGGACATTTTTTCCATTATCTTCAGATACCTTTACAGTTTAGAGTGTAATTGCTTTTTTGTTTTTCTTGCGCGTCGGACGTACGCTATGCTGCTGCTAAATTAATGATGTCCAGACAGGAGGAGTTTTCATTAAAGCGCGCAGGCATCATTTAGGTACGTTAACGGCCCCGAATGGCGCTGACATGTGAGTCGACATACGCCGAGTTAATGGAATGACGACACTGTCGTTGACACTGCCAGTGGTGCCCCGCTGCTTTTTGCAGCTTTCTATGTTTTATGGCCAGGCTGCAGAAAGCGCGTGCCAACGCCTTCAAAATTCCCAGTGCTTTCCATGTGTGCTTATTTGCCTCACATTAGCTTTGTGCTCTGTAACTGTCAGCTGGGGTCCTGCCTGCCAGAATACACACACATGCACACACACACACACACACACACACACACCAAAGCACTGTGTGACATGACAAACCGAACACACTCAGAAGATGTGTGGAATGTCAGCGTAAGGCCTTTTGGCCATACGGCCAGTCAGAGGATGATGCAGATGAAAACTCTGACATTTCTATTACAAAGAGAAACATTTTTGCACGAGATATCCGAGAATAGAAAATGGAAGAAGCAAAGCATGAAATGCCCTACTATGTGAATTCGATTGCTCCAAGATGAGTTTCATTACATTTTTGTTGAAACTGTAGACCATATTCAGTCAAGTCATAAATAAAGATTTATATTACTGGAGTGTGACCAAATAAGAGTGATAGGCAACTAAATGGCAAAAAGATAAATTATTATAGTTATTATAATATATTTGTAATAAATATTATATTATATCCATGGTAGCCATGTATTTGCCAGCTTTGCTAGAAATTCTGATTCTAAATTCTGCTGAACTCGAATTTCTCGAATATATTCTGTGATGTTTCTATATCTTCTATGATTTATGGAAAATTCTGTGAGATTATTGACATAACACAATAGATTATGCTCATACTTCAATATAGCCTTTAACCTTAAACTGTTTTTTAAAGTCAAACTGAGATTGCAGTTTACAGTTAAAGTAAAGTACGATAACATATTATCATACATTTACTAAATATACTAACTCATTTATTATCAAATGGCAAATCTTATTGAATTTTTTTCATCTAATATCTCTTTGATAGCTTGATAAGCTGCTATAATAATATTAACGGAAATGGTATCACTCTCGCTTGGTCATCATTTTATATATCAGGAAATTGTCTTTTAACAATCTTTGCAATTGATGTCCCTTGCGTATAGCAACAGGTTTGGTCGACTATACATTATCGATTGTGTTGTTAGAATACTAAATTTCTTTTTGGATTCACTTAATGGTAATAGAAAAAATAGAAAAAAAAAATAACATAATCTTTGCTATGGCTTCGAGGCACTAGAAGGAATTTATTGTGTGTGTCTAGAACATGACAATATATTTGATATATGGCAAATTTGATTGAACATTTATGTATATAAATGTTATCGGTAATTAAAACAAGTGTAATTTCAACAATTTCCCTCTTTATGTATGTATAATAGAACATATCGATACATATAGTATATCATAAAGATATATACATATATATATATAGGGCAAATATTATTGTGTATTTCTACAATTAAATGTAATCGATTACTTATACAATTGCTGCAATATAGTTATCGAAAATTGTATCACTCTTGCTTGGTCGCTTCAAGAATCTCTTCATTAACGATCTTTGCTATGGCTTCAAGGCACTGTAACTGATTTATATGAACATAGATAAAGAGCATGAGAATGTCTATATAGAATATACTATTCATTTTTTTATACATAATATATGTTACAAATACCTATATAGTTATTTCTCAAAGACGTTTGCGTGCTCTCGACAGCGAGTCAGAAAACTCTTGTAATATGCCCCGAAGCAATGCATACCCCCCACTGTTCAATACATTGAAAGCTGTAACAGAAATCAGCAGAAAAATCCTTAGAGTGCTGAGCTTAGCAATACCCTTGCCAAAAGGTTAAGCAAATACCATACAATTGTATTAGGTTTATTGGTAAAGGAAAAGTAAATACAATACATTAAAGAATATCCAAGGAAATATATTTAAACAGCTATAGAATAATATAGTTTGATATAAATATAATTGAATGAATAATTATGATATAAATATAAACTATACTATTGAAAAATTTTAGGAAAATTCAACAAATCTGAAGAAACTTCTATAGCATCAGTCGTAAGCCTAAGCCTCGCCCTCTCTCTGCATAGATCGCAAACTTATTTTATTTATTTTTTTTTTTGGAATCTTCACAAACTTTGGACTTAACTGATAAGACCCACTGTAATAGTAGATTATACGGCTCATTGTGCATTCAAACAGCTGGCTGGCGCTGTGGAATGCGTCAGACGTGAACAGCAGGAGCAGAAGCAGTAGCAAGAGCAGTAGCAGGAGCAGGAGGAGGAGCAGGAGCAGGAGTAGGAGGGGGAGCAGTAGCAGGAGCAGGAAATATGTCAAACACATATATGAACAAGTTCTGCTTAAGTATTTCCCTGTAGCGCTTCAGCTTCATAGTAAACGGAGCTAATCTGGCTTTCTGCAGCTGTCTCTGTGTGAGTGTTTGCTTGAATATGAGTGTGCGAGTGTGAGTGTTTGGGTGTTTGTGTGTGTTTTTGTGCTGTCTGCAGTGTTGATGTGCCCTCGTAACAAAGCCCACGACTTTGAGTTGAGCACATAAACAAACGCCCACATGCATTTGCCTGCGCGTATTCTGTACTCAATTATGCTGTCCATTGACTTTCCATTCATAAAAGTTTTACGCACTCTGGATTAATGCTCGTGCTCAGGCTCAGCCTCAGCATGCACTGACTAACTAAGAGTAGAGAGAGATACAAAGGTGAAGGTCAATGCTGAGCTTAACTAACTTTCTTATTTATTTAATCAATTATTCTTTCGGCTTTTTGATTATAACTGCGAAATCTATTTAATATGTTCCACTTCATATTCTAGTTCCCATTGCTATGCCGCATTTGAATTAACACTTTGTAAACAGCGCTTAAGATGTAATTTGAAATCTGGCAGCGGGCTTTAATTTCCCGCAACTTTGTGCTCAGCTTTTGCTAACTTGGTCAAAATGCAAATGAGAGACTGCAGGTAAGTGTGCAGCTGCAGGTGTTGCTGCTACCAAGTTCTCCTTTTGAATAAAACCAGGCGCAGCAGAGACAGCACACACATGCACAGACAGAGAGAATGAGAGAGAGGGAGAGGGAATGTGCAAGCGAAATTCATGTTAGAGTTGCCGCAATCTGACTCTTACAGCAATTTTAATTGACCCAATTATGAATATTTTCGACTAACAAAATTAGAGCATGCAGCTTATGACTATATGCGTGTGTATATATAGATATGTATGTATATAAATGTGTGTGACAGTTAAATACCTGCAGTTGTTTGCACCATGTTGCCAGCCCTGAAGCAAGTGAAGCTTTTAACTTTTACACACGCGCGCGTAAAATATGTATATACATAGACAGAATATGTATATGTTTCCTACTTTCTCTTTTGTTGTTGTTGTTGTTGTTGTTGTCTATTGGATTTGCTGTGTGTGTGCGGTTTCTGTTACGCTCCACGCTGCGTATAAGTAATTTCTCGCTAACTGTGTCCTGTTTACAATAATAATGGCTCGCTGGCTCCTGCTATCGCTTTCACTTTCATTTAGCCAACTCGGCTCGCTTATTTACTAGTTGCTGGCTGACTGCGTTTTACACTGAATTTGGCATGCTGCCGCTGGGGAGCAACGTACGCTGCTGTTGCTCTAGCTGTTGCTGTTGCCGTTGCTGTTGCCGTTGCTGTTGCCGTTGCTGTTGCTCTGTCGGTTGCTGTTGCTGCCATTGCCAGGAACCAGTGGCCTAAAGCGAGAAGCAGCAGTCAGCGAGAATATAACTGTCGTATTATTATGAACAAAAATCACAAAAAAAAAAAAAAACAACAACAAAAACACACACACGCAACAACAAAAAAACACACACACACAATAACTGCTATGCCTGCTGCGTATGAGTGCGTGTGCTTGCGTATATCTGTGTCGATGTGTGCGTGTTTCTTTTTAAGCTATTATGGTATTGGCATTTAGCAAAAAGCGTTACGACCGCACGCGACCAGCTCAAAAGTAAAACTGAAAGCTGGCATTCGTTGCGTTCCACAAATCCACGAAGCTGTTGCTATTGGGGTTGCCATTGCCATTGCCGCTGTCGCTGTCGCTGCTGTGGCTGCTGCTGCTGCTGATGTCGCTGCTGCTGCTGTCGCTTTTAGTGTTACTGCGGTGCCAGTCAGCCAGTGGCCGCAGTCAGAGCTCAGCTGCGCCGTCAGCCCTTCTGGCTGGCTGCCTTTCCCCTTTAGCCTAGCATCAAAAGCTTTTTTAACTGCCCTTTAACACTTGTTGTCCCGCTTGCACGTCTGCCGTAATTTTATGTATCTGTACATGTGCGCTACACACACACACACACACACACACACTTATATATGTATATACATACATACAGTGCTGACGTCGAACGGCGTTCGCCACAAGCAACAGGACAAACGACCCGGCTCTGACCCCAGCCCCAGTTCCAGTTCGCCGTTTGCCCCAAATTCGGCATCTGTTATTACTGTTGCTTCGCATTTGCTGGCTTGCGCGTTGGCGAGTTTGCGCGCTGCGCTTACTGCAGCCCGTTCCGCACTTAATCTTGCTCCCGCCTCCCGCACCGACTCCTGCTGTTGTTCCTGTTGCGCTCTCCTCTGCTCTGCTCTGCTTGGCTTTGCTTTGCTTTGCTTAGCTCTGGCGTCACTGGGCCCCGCTTACCTAACCTACACACTCGAAATTCCTGTGTGCCAAACATCAAATCTGATGGCTCTATCTATATACCTAAACCTCTACCTCTACCTGTGCGCCCATCATCAGCATTTGCTTCAATTGGATAGGCGGGCAAACTGCAGCAGCTAAGCTCTTGCTGCAGCTCGAGAGCTCACATCGACGTCATTGCCTGGGGTTTTTTGTTTTTCAGTATTTAATAAACATAATCTAACTAAATTCTATGTGAAAAAGTTTTGTACTTCTTGATGGGAAAACTAGGCAAAAAAAAACAAATATCTTTTATGTTCCAGTTTGCAATGATATCTTCAAATATTTTTCGAGCTTATCTTCATTTTAATTATAAAAAAATATATATATTTAAAAAAAATTAGCCTGAATATAATAGATTTTATATTTTATAGGTATATATATTTATTTTGAATTTTATAATTATATTTCAAAGGTAATATTAGCAATTAATTCATAATTTTTCAATATTTGCTTCATGCTCGGAAATTTCAATATTTTTTTTTTTTGCATGCCTTCCTCTAAACTTACAAAAACAAAGCTCTACCTTTGTACCAAAGAAGTTGTGTGCATTGGTATTCCCATATCTGAACTCCATCAGTGGAATCTGCGGTCAAAGCACTTAAAACTTATAAAAGCAAAACCGCAAAGCCACACTCACTGCAAAAAGTATGCTGCACACACTATGCACATGGGCGTTCTTATGCCCAAAAGCAAATACAGGAGACGTATGTGGGGTATATTGCTTTTGTTGAAATGCAACACAAGCATATAAAGGCGTGATATAGATCAAGCATATAAAATATGGATCAAGATAGAAAACCAACTCGATTGAGGCCTTAATGTTTGACAGCCTGTTGATATATATGAATATATAGATCTATAAACATCAATTCTTGATTCTGTTATAGCCTGTCCAGATCAAGCTAATTTTAATTGAGATTCTTATCAAATTTCAACTAGAGTTACCAGAATGAGCAAATTGATTCTGCTTAGGTATACCAAAATATCAAATCGTAAACCTATGGATAATCTCATCTGAGACCATCTCGATGGATGGTAGGGTTTCTCCTAGTCCTGTACTGCCGATTCAGTCTCTTCAATCTCTCTTCGAGTTGACCATTATCAAACGGAGCACAAAGGCATATAGCGTATAAAAGGGTAGCTCTGAGCTATCATACTGATTGATGTATGTATTTGAAGGGCTTTATATCTTCGTCGAGCAGTATCATAGAGGAAAAACTCAGAGAGCAACCGATTGAGTCGGTTTATCAGCTAGTTGTTTCGCTCTTTGTGCTATCTACTCACCTACTGAACCTCGCAGTGTGAGCGTCAATCGTATCGCTCCCTAAACGATTTTCGTTAAGAGAGCATCACACGAATAAGTCAACTCAAGGCGCTCGACCGAAAACTGAAATGCTCAGAGCGAGATCGATGAATATGATTTATTTTTCGGTTGATCTCTTGAACAGAACGTGAAGGCTCAAATGGTTTAGAGTTATTGCGAGCTATAATTGGAGTTAAATACTCAAAAACTTTTTTTTTAAGATTTCCAGAATCTTATTGAAAATTTGCTAATGCAAAATGATTTTCCTGATAATCAATAACTTTTACTATACTTTTTTTAATATAATATTTTTAAATATTATTTTGTTGACTCAAAACCCAAATAATAAATAAATAAAATAAAATAAATATATTATTTGATTTTGTTCCCACATTTGATACTTACCCCATAGATAATTTGTATTTGCTTAAAATATTTCTAAAATTTAATGAAAATTTGTCTTGGTGTTGTAATCAATTTTGCATATTTCACATTTATTTGTATCATTTTCAATTTTTTGTTTCTTTAATATGTGTTATATATATATGTATATATATTAGTGTTTGTGTCTCGGTATATGTGAACATGCGTATAACTATTATTCACTTTCACTTCAGCTATGTATAATGGCATTTGCTAATTCGTTCATTCAATGCTTGTAGTATATATATGTATATATATATATTGAGTATATATGGCTGACTATGCATCAGCCAGTAAAGATGATCCAGAGCTTTTTGGTTATACGCTTGGCCCTAAAACTTAACATAATATCCATGTATATATTGACTCATATGCATATGAACTATTATATCATATATATTTATACTTTATATGCTTATGTGTGTGTGTTAATGCTCTATATATATGTATATGTAGGCATGTATAGCTAGTTCAGGTCATATTCAAATAATAATGCTTCTGCTCATCTCGTTTGCTCCAAATATTCTTAGCGTTCGTCGAATATGTGTATCAAAAGTTTATGTTTTGTTTCTTTTTATTTTAATCAAATCTTTGCACCTTTTGTTCTAGGCTCTACTTAAACTCTCACCCGAATGCGAACTTTATATTTTATATATATATATATATATATATATATATATATGTAAGTTTGTATATATGTATGTATGTTTATCATAGTTGTATCAATTTATGTATCATTTCGTTAGCGCTTACAAAAATATCAATATTTATATAGAAGCAACAAGAAATCACATTAATTTTTTAGTTTTTTTTTTTTTTGGGTGTTTTTTCCTTTCTATACACAAAAAGCGTGCGTTTCGCAGTTACTGATTTTTTTTATTATTATTATTTTTGTTGGGTATATATTTATAAATATATATGTATGTATGTCTGTGTGTGTGTGTGTTTGTATAGTAAATGCAATTGCATCTGTATGCGTGTATTACATGTGTGTAAACAACAAACCTTTTAGCCCAAATGGAGGGAGTTCTTTGGTGCGCCTGCACAACAATAAATGAAACGAAACCAGATTGACTCAAACCAAAATATGTATGCTCTAGTCGTGCAGTGCCGACTAGCATATACCCTGTACTAAAATTATAAAAAAAACAAGCTGTACACCCTTTGTCCCCTCTAGTTCGTTTCTTATTCGTATTATAATGCAATAGATATTCTCTTAGCTTTTGCTATATGGAATGGTATTTTATTTGGTATATTTTTGTTAAACGGACGTAACTGGACACAGGATATACGAATGCCTGAGAATGTTTTCATCGATGAAATAATGAAATGCTTTCATTTTATGAAATAAAACTTTGCTCGGCGAAATTAATATATATAGGTTATATATGTATATGTATTTTTTTTTAGGTACATATATTTTATATAGTATATTACGGCAGGCTTTACATATCAACTCGTTAACAACAGTTTTCTAACACTTCATAGTACACTACAATAGCTGTTCAATCGAAGCCATATCGCATTTATATAATATCAAGTTTTGGTCTATAAATCATCTATGTATATATATATATATATATATATATATATATATATATATATCTATGTATATATAGGTGCCCATTTATACCCAGCTGACTAACATACCCGCTGCCAATGACTGAAGTAAGCACCATAACTAAACAATTGCCTTGCCCAGCAAACAATTGAAATTTAGTACTTGAGTGTGTGGGTGGGTGTATGTGGGCGTGTATGCATATGTATATATGTATGTGTGTGTGTGTCTGTGTGTTTATCTATGACAAACTCTAACATAGCATTAACAATAATAGAAGCAGTAGCTGCTTCGTCTAAAAAAAAAAACCCTCCCAATCCAACCGCAAAAACCCCTCCACACACCACTACAGTAAGTGCTCATGTATATATATGAGTGTGTGTGTGTGTGTGTCTATTCATATCTATATATATTTATATGTATATATATGTGTATATATATATGAAACAATATTCTCTTCTCTGAGTATATATAAAACGTATAAATATGCAACTGTCTCTAAATAGTTATGTTTATATACATATATGTATATATGCATATGTATGTGTGTGTCTATATGCAGTATATGCATGCCTATGTGTATATATATTTATATATGTATATATATATATATATATGTATGTATATATTTATGTATATTGTATAAGTATAAATATTTAATATTTGTTTCTTAACATTTTCATTGTTTTCTTTTTTTTTTAGTATATATTTTTAACGTTTTTTTTATGTTCAGGTCACTACATTTTCTTGCGGCTTAGTTTTCGTTATGTTTTGTCTTTGACTTAACAAATGTTTGTTTTTTCTTTACTATGAATTTATTTTTTTTTTGTTTTGAGTATTGTTTTTTAATTTTAAAACGAATTCCCAGCCAGTTAATCATAAATTGCAAAATGGCCCATGATTCCATGGGCAACACTCGTTCTGCAATGCGAAACAATGACTAATCGATAAACGATCAATCATAAACGATAACCGATAAGCGTTCAAGGATACATGATAACCGATAATTAACTAACAACTGCCCCAAGAGCGTTCGGTGTCCTAACGGTGCATTTCACACAGCTACTGTTACAGCTACCGTTACCATTACAGTGTTACTTAAGTCTAAACACATACATATACCCATGCAATTATATGGAGTTTCTTCTGCAACGGCTCTAGTTCCTCTTTTATGAATTCCCCATATGTCTCCTGCTTTAGTCCTACAATAGTATGCGATACTTTAGTGCTCTCTACCACACATATATATGTATATAACGTATGTATGTATGTTTGTATGTATATAACTCTCCAATACTGTTCAAGGAAGTACGGATACTAACTGTATTGCGTGTGACGGCTAAACAAGATCTAAACACTATTTGCTTGAGCCTACAATGTGCTAATGGATCACACACTCTACTACACTCACTCATACAAATGCACGCACACACACACACACACACACATACAGCAATGCATGCACACACATATTATACACACAGTTGCCACAAATCCAATTGGAATTCCATTGCCAGTACCAGTTCCAGTTCCAATTTCTTCTTATTCCAGATCGCAACTTATTTGTTCTCAATTATTGTCTGCAATTGCAGGACGAGACTGCGTGACAGCTGCAATATCGACTGGGCATTGTGACGCTCAGCCATTTCTTAAAATAAAAATTAAATAAATAATATAATAATAAGTAAATTATTATTATATATGAAATCTTACCATTAAAGAACTTGATGACATCCGTAAAGTCCATGCTGTTGGATAAGATGATATCGCGATAGGTTTCGAGCAGCGCCAGCGCCAGGAAGAGCACAAAGTGACCGGAGGCAATGTGCTTGGCCGCCCAGATGACCTCCCAGGTGGCAAAGACATCGTCGTAGATGAGCTCGCGCTTGAAGTCCAAGAGGAACCAGCGATAGCAGAAGTAAAAGTGCGTATAGTCGCCATTCGAGTCCATTAAATCGTACATCTCCGAGTCCAGTATCTGAATGAGCGAGCTGAGAGAGACAAACAGAGAGAGAGACAGCTAGAGTGAGGCGCACTGATAGAGAGAGAGAGAGAGATACATACCGCATATTGGCAAAGTGCATGTCCATGGCACCGCCGCTGGGAAAGTTCTCGATCATGCGCTCCATCAGCTTGCAGAAGCAGCTGTAGCTCAGAGACTCGTCATCGAAGATGACCAGCAATGGAGCGACCAGATCGCACATGCCCTGCATGTAGCCCACATCGAGATGCTCCCACACATACGTCGATATCACATTGCGCAGCTTGTCCAGATTCTCGCTGGCAAAGTACCAATAGTTGCGATCGCAGCGTTGCACATCCTTCTCGATGCGATGCAGATTCAAACCAAATTGTTCCAGCAGCTCGACGCTATAGACGCCGCCATTGGAGCTGGCCGGTGAGACGCAGGCGGACTTTGGCTCCTGCAGGGCATCCAAAGAGGCGACGACAGTGATGTCCTCGTTCAGTGGCGACATGAGACTGGTTTTACGTGAGGTAAACTCCTCGGTGGGCTCGTCGTCGTTGCATTGTACGTCCAGGTCATCCAGTGAGGCGGCTTCGGTGATGATGACTGATGTCGCTGGATGCTCCTCATCGTGACGCACATCGTCGGCGCTATGAAATTTGCTCAACTCACCATTTGGCTCCGTCTCCACATCCACATCTGCATCTGCATCTATGGCCACTTCCTCATCCACATCCACATTTACTTCTGCTTCTAGATCCACATCTGCCTCATCCAGAACTTTGGCATCCGCTAGATCGGCAAACTCATTGCCCACCGTCTCGTAGCTGCTGGTCGAGGGTGAGCTCTTGATACTCAGCATGAGTATATTGCCGCTGCCGTCCAGACTGAAACCTAGATCACCCTCGGCCTCGGAATCACCGAAGCAGTTGTCATGCAAGCGCAGCGGTTCCATATCATCAATGTTTTGAAACTCCAGCACCACCTGGCCGCTTAACTGTGCCGGCAGCTCGGCAGCTGCCTGCTCCTCTTCTTCATCTTCTTCTTCTTCATCATCATCTGCTTCTTCCTCTGCCGCTGGCACCTGCTGCTCATCCTCCAGCGATGGTTGCTCCTCATTCAATCCCTGCTCATCGTACTCATCCCCCGGATCCGATATGTCCGAAAAATCATTATCATCAAACACATCATTCTCGCCATCAGCCAACGCGCCATTGTCCAGCTCCAGCTGGTCATTGCCATTGGTGAGCAGAGCGCCTGAAGCAAGTGGCTTGGCATTGCCATTGGCTGCCAGTTTAGCTTGCTCAGCGTTCAGCTTGGCCACCGCCAGAGCCGTCTTCTCCTTCTCCCGCTGCCGCACAATCGCCTCCACAGCCAGCCACTCGCTCATCGTGGTCTCGTAGTAGTGCTTGCAGGTCTCGTCCTGCTTCTGGCGCTCCTCCGGCGTCGAGCCGAACGCATAGTGGCCCAGCAGATATGGCCAGACCTCCTTGCGCAGCTCATGCTCAACGCCACCGAAATAGACCAGACGATAGAGCTCCAGGTCAGCAGTGACAACGCCATCCACATTCATCGCCTCCCACTTCTCTCGCGTCAATCCCTGCTCATTGGCGGCCACTGGAAGCAGAATATGTTAGGCATAATTTCAATGAATTTCAATTGCACTTACAATCGGGTGTGATGCGTCCATGAACCAGACCCGATAGATGCGTGCGCACCGTGGATAGATGACGGCAATAGGCCAACCAGCCGTAGAAGGCGCGCGAGATGATCTGGCGGCGCATCGTGGAGCAGACCAGCTCAATGCTGGCCGTTTGACTGGCCTGTATCAATGGTGGATCTGGATTGCTGCTTTGGTCAATGGACAGACTCTTGCTGGAGCAATCGCTGCTGCCGGTGGTGGAGCAGCTGCCCAAATGCTTGCGCCGTGGACTGGAACGACCCACCTCCAGTATGGGATGTGTGGCAACTGTAAAATAAATTAGATAAATATCGAGCACTGCTCAGCAATTGGTTCAGATCAGTTGAGCTACTTACGGAACTCCTCGTGCTGACTTTTGCTGACCACACGAAACACATAGTCAATGGGCGTCTCGTCCATGGAGGACTCCATGACCGAGGGCAGGATGTGCCTGCGCACACTCTTGGGCCAGGGGAATAGCTTGCCAATGCCGCGCTGTGACCAGAGCGGCGGATCGAGCTGACCGTGCGGCAACAGACCCGTCTCCAAGCACGAGAGGAACGCCTGCAAGTGTCCGCCCTCTGGGAAATGTATGGGCGGCCGCTGTACGCCATCCTGGCCAACGAGTATAATGGTACCGCCGGTGTCACCGCCACGATTCTGATGGCAATGCACATAGACGATATCATCCACATTGATGTTGAGCGCATAGCTCCAATAGAAACTCTTGTCGCTCACATCCGGATCGTTGTAGCCGTTCATCAGCTGATTCGGCGTCCATTTGATGGTCAGCGATTGGACGCTCTGGTGCAGACTGAGATAGCCGGGCATCGGCTCGGCCACATCCTTGGGCAGCACCAGCACATTGTTCTTACCATAGAGCAGCGTGGTGCGCGAGTTCTGATGCAATGACTCCACATAGTCCTTGGCCACGCTCGCCGGCGAGCAAGCCTTGAAGCTGCCGCTGCTCGTGTCCTCCGAGCTGGTGTGCAGGCTGCGCTTGAAATTGATGATGGGCCGATGGCAGGTGGGTGGCGTGCGATTGCCCGAGCTGATGCGATGACGCTGAACCTGCAATGGCATGTGCAATGTGGAAATGTTGAGTAGAGTAGTACTCGAGTTGAGCATTGTGTACTCTTCTTACCAGCTCATCGGCGCAGGGATCGGACCAGTAGTGGTCGGCAGTCTTGGCGCGCGTGAACTCGAGAGCACAGGGACCCACCAGCAGGGAGCTGAGTATGGAGCCATAATCGGGATCGGCGACCAGCGCCTCGCGATCGTAGTAGCTCTGAGCATTGTTCACCAGATGCTCAATGATCTTGGCCAGACGCTTCTCGTAGAGAGCCAGCCGTATCCACAAGTATTTGCCCAGCGGTGCTGCAGCACCATTAGCGCCCACCGATGTGACAACCGTATTGATGGTGGTCACCGAGCTGCTGCTGCAGCTGCCCTTGTTGAGCAGCTTGGGCTTGATGATGCTATCGCTGCTGGAGGATGAGCGTTTGCCGCTGACCGCATGACTCTCGTGCGCCAGCTCCAGCTCCAATAGTCGACGGCTCACATAGTCCGCCTCTGGGCATAGCTTGGCTATCTTTTGTATCAACGCTGTGGTCGACGAGGTCTTGAACAGACCGAGAGCACGTCGACGCAGGCCATGGCTGAGGCAGGTCTCCACAGCGGCGCAGAGCGAGGTCACCGAGCTGCTCTCCTCGTGCACATACTTCTTGGTGACAGCCTCCTCCATCAGTTGCTTCACCTCCTTCTTGACGCTCGCAATCAGGCGCTCCTTCAATTCAATTTCTGGAATTGGGCACGCACAAAGAACGGAAGAATTATAAGCTGAGCATTTCCTAGAATTCGACAGGCAGACCTAATCCCTAAGTCACAATAGAACAACAACTGACAGCCAGCAACTTCGCATAGAGCTTTCAAATCCCTTTTGCTTATTAAGGGCACCCCAATCCCCTGTAACCTCAGCTCGAACTCTTTGCCATTGTAATGGCTTAACCTTTTCCAGAGTCCTGCTCACTGGAATCCCATTGCCCGACCGTTGTCAATCATTCTGTTATCAATGTCAATTCGCCTCCGACGGCGACGGCGACGGCACTGTGGCTCATTCTTATCAGCGAGCAACTATTTGGGTATGTATACTATTCATGAATGTATTCACAAATATGCAAATGCGTTGCGAAAAGGCAACCCGAAAAGGCAAGCGCGCCTCTAATTAGAATGCAAATAGCTTGAAGCGGGATTTCGGCTAGCGACTAGCGACAACGACATCGCCTAGATTTGGCGGAAGTATTTACTGACATAAGAACATATATGTACATATATATGTATACCTATATCGATTCTACTTTAACTGAAAGGGCTGCAGCTAGTAGCAAGTCAATTTTCTTATACTAGACTGGGATTTTCCGAAGGCTGAAGTATTATGGAAAGCTTGAATGTATACTATTATATATAGATATAATTTCTCTTTGATTGAAACTTTGCTTCAAAAATTCCGACTTGAAGAAAATAAATTTTCTAATATAATGTAATATATTATATATTATGGAACTTGGGATATGCATTTCGTTACATCCAAAGATGAATGCAAATCGCTATAGAAGAGTTGACATTACTATTCTACATTATTCCTGAATTTTTGGTCGTATCATTTAGATAATGTTTCACTAAGAAAATACTATTAATCACATTAATAAATATCATATACTATTTATCATATAATCTCAAATTTCAACTGGCTCCCTTAACCTTACTCGACATAAACATAATTGAAAATATTTGGGAACTTTTTTCCAGGAGATATTACGAAGTTAATGCTAGACAATAATTAATAAATCTGGATCAACAATCTCTCAATGACAGCACAAATTATTTCAATAGTTTACCAAGGCGAATACTCGATAGCCCTCATATAAAATTAGATTAATATTTCTATGGCATAAAAATAAATATGAATATTCCTAAAAAAAATTCCCATATACATAATATAATTTTTTATTATTTTCTTATTATTATTATTTTTTTAAAATAATAAAATACTTAAAAATAATAAAATTAAAAAGAAGGAGTATACAAAAAAAGAGCAAAATAAAATGAAAATTCGAGTTCAAAAATATTTGTTTACCATTTCTCAATATCTGCAAATAAGTGTATTTCACTCACACTTTGAGAAAAAGTTCAGAGAGCAGCCGATTGCATCGGCACTTTAACGAGTTCGTTCGCGATAGGAGAGAAAAATTTTTCTGGTTTTATTTTCGCTCTGCCGAAGTTTCAATTAGAGTTCTACGAAGCAAAAAGTCTTTTACATATGTATTGGTATATAGGCTAGAATTATCTGCTTCCTAACAGATCAATAGCGTACGAGTGAATATGTGAATGTGTGTATTTGAATGTGAGTGTGAAGATCGTTTGCATAGACTCTTTGACTTTATCTCCTCACTTAATAAGCCTCAGTGTGCGAGCGTAAATCGTATCGCTCCCTAAACGATGTTCGTTAAGAAACTTAAGGCGCTCAACAGAAGACCAAAACGACTAGAACCGAAGGCTCTCACCCGGAGCGAGTGATATGAATATAATCGGTTGATCTCGGGAATAGAGAGCTCAAACGGTTAACAGTTATTAGCAAGCTATGATAGAAACAACTACAATTTCAACATAAAAGGAATATGTTAAATAATAATAATAAACATCAAATGAATACATCAAAAATTGACGACTTCAGAGATTTAAGTTATCAAGCAATGTGAAACCTAACTGAATACGGCACCGTATAAGGTGCTGGTAGGGCGACCTTAGGGATATTTAGAGCTTAGTCGGGGCCCCTCTAATTGGTGTCAGCTCGGTGACAGGAGTGTTAATATTGAATCGCAAGCGATAAGAGCGCTTAAGTAAGTTCGCCATCGCCATCGCCATCGCCATTGCCATTGCCATTGCCATTCGGTATCCATTTGAATTAATCATTATATAATTTAATTAACAAGACACCTGGGCAGCGCCGCCAGCCGGGCTGCGAATGCTAACCTTGACTTGCCATGCGAAAAGCAACAAAATAAAGAAAAATATATATATAATGAAAAAGCAAAACGAAGAAAAGCTCTCCTCTCAACCGTAAACTGGACAATGTGTGTACCTAGGCGTTGGGTGTGTGCACACACCGGGTGCCGTCTCTCTCTCTGCATGTGTGTGTGTGTGTGAGTGCGTGCTGTTAGCTACACCTGCGACGCACACTCTTGACCCTGAACAACATAAAACAGCTGATGACAGGCGAGCACAGTCTGTGTGTGCGTGGGTGCGAGCAAGACGACAGCTGTTACAAAATGGGAATCAGCTTTGACTTGAGTGAGAGTGGCAGTGCCAGAGCGCGCGAGTGAGAGCGAGAGCAACAGCAACAATGAGTGCGACTGCGAGTGCGAGTGCGAGTGCGTGAGCACAGTCCCACTGCAAATATGAGCGTGTGTCCTGCTTTTGCTTGTGCGCCTTTAATTTGCCTTCAGCTACGACCTCGCGCTTCATTTGCCCGCGCCATATTGTAAATGGAAGCTGGACCCAAACATATGTTTGCCACCCAATCCAGCCAAACATATAAATATGTATGCGTGTGTGTACACACGCACACACACACTCACACACACGCACAGCTACAAGCAGGTCAGGTGCACGCATAGCAAATACCAGGTTTACTCGTAGCATTACGCTTTGGTAACCAGATTTCGAAATCCAAGTCCTTGATGACAGGAAAAAAAACTTGGAATCAACAAAAAAAAAACATTTAAATTTCTTTTAAATTGACTGGACTTTGGTTTGAGCTTAGCAGAAGAAGAAGATAAGCTGAGATATAAGGTAAAAGGTCGCAGCTTAGCTTAACTCATATTTAAAGAGAAATATTAATATATATAAAAAAATATATATACAAAGTATATAAGTAAAAGTAGAGCAAACTAAACTAGCCAAGTAAAATTGTATTGAAAATCTCGTAACAATATTTAAACCGAAAAAAAAATGAATAAATTTAATGTCGCTTGACAATCTATTTAGAAAAATACAAAGGTCTCAGATTGGATTATCATTAATGAAAACTTTTTAATAAAGTAGCTTTAAAAAGTTAGAAACAAAATTTTAGCTTATTTTTAAAGAAAACTCAGTCTTAGAGTAAAGCTATGAAAAAAAGAAAAACTGAAAACAAATTGCATTAAACTTAAACTTTACAAAAACTTACAAAAAAAAACTTACAAAAAAAAAAAACTTACAACAAAAAAAAATTTACAAAAATCCATTATAAAAGTTAATGGAAAAATAATTAACCCGCACAAAGCTTTACTTTAATAAAACAAAAAAAGAAAGTTAACTTATCTTTAAAGAAAACCTATGCCTTAGTAAAGTAAATGAAGTATAGCAATAAAGAAAAACTGAAAAAAATGCATTCTGAATTAAGGTAAAATATTTTAGCCGGGAAAAGCCGAATAATTTAAATGTCGCTTGAATATCGAACTTGAATAGGTGAACTAGAGGTAACAGCTTAGCCTATCACATCTTTAAAGCAAACTTTGTCTTAATGAAGAAAAGATAACTAAAAAATAGCATTATAAATCAAGATAAAATATTTTAGCCAAATACCTTAAGTACGTACAAAAAAAGTTAATTCCCCAACCTAATTTATTTTGAAAGAAAGCTATTTAAGTGAAGAAAGTAAAATAAAGCAAAGAAAATAAAAAAAAAAAAAAAAAAAAAACAAATAATTATAATATTAATATTCAAAATAATAATATTAATATTAATAATAATAAAAATTATAATAAAAGTAATGATAATAAAATAAATAAAAATATTGAAAAATATTTTAGCCGGATACTTAAAACATAAATATAGGTAAAAGGTCTCTCAGCTTAGCTTAACGTATCTTTAAAGGAAACAAATTCTTGGTGAAGTAAACCCAGTTAAATGAACTAACTAAAATTAGATAAAACATTTCAGTCGAGCAATGCCGGATACTTGAAATGTCGCGTGATTACGTATTGAAGGCGGCATGCCACGCCCACGCAAATGGCGGTGCGCGAGCCACTCATTAAAAGTCGATATTTACTCAATTAGCTAGCAAAAGCCAAGAGCACAAGTCAGTCAGTCAGTCAGACAGTGAGTCAGCCAGTGCTCGCACTGCAAATAGACAGACGGATATACGGTAGACATACGGACGGATGCATGGACGGATGGACGGATGGATAGACATACAGGAGTGCTGTGCGCCGTGCAACAGGCGCACACGCGCGCACCACCAACACGCCAGGACATTGAAATGATGAATGCAAATTTGCGACGCTGACCCTGAACTTTCGCCTTTGACGTTGGCATTGCAACGGGACGCGCCAAAGGCCATTTCACAGGTATGCGTAATTTAATTGGCTCCGCCGGCCAATTGGCACGGCGCACTCAGTGGGTGCGATGACTAAACGCCGATAAGGCGGCAGTCCATATACAGGCGAGTGCACTATGAAGCAATCGATGCCAATTAGTTAGGCTATTTGCATTTTGAATTGCGAATGCGTTTAAGTGCCAGCAGCTGGCAGCAGGTGGCTGCAGGTGTGTTTTTAACGCAGTTAAATGTCAACGATAAGCTGCCTTTGAAATGAATAAGTCGACTTAAGCGTGGCTTAAGCATTTCATACAATTTGTTTGCTGTCAAAAGAGAAAGTGAGAGAGAGAGAGAGAGAGAGAGAGAGAGAGAGAGAGAGAGAGAGAGAGAGAGAGAAGAGGGTCTCTTCTCCGAGTCGTATATCTCTTTCGCTGCTAAGCTGCTTAGCTATAAGTCATATATAATATATAATGGAATTAAGGCAACATTTCTGATAAGTTCAGATAAGATAAGAGTGTATGTAATTAATAGGATTATTATAATAAATATTATAATTTTTTTCTTTGTTTTAAAAAATTCATAAGCTTGTCAGGTTTATTTATTAATAATAATTAATATTAATATTATTAATAATTAATAAATGGGATAGGCATTGCATTGCAGTTTTTATTCCAAGCCCTTAAAGTATGCTACAAAAATCCTATCAATAATCTCGCACTTTTAACGAAAAATAGTAAATGATTAATTATATGAACATCAATTTGTATATAGTGGAATTAAGTAAATTAAGTCCACATTGCCGATAAGTTCAGCCAAGTTTAGATACTATGTAATTAATTAAGGATTGCCATAGAGAAAATACATGTTCATAACATAACTTTGGCAAGTGAGTTCGGAAAACTATTCAAGTGCATGCAAAATTGATGAGCCTATCAGCTTTGAATGCTTATCAATTATTGAAAGTTCTGGCAGGAATACCAACAAGTTTTGCTTGATTTACGCACTACTATTCCAATTTGCTGGAATTGTAGAGGGTTTTCTTTCCAAGCCCATAAAAGTATGCTACATAAAAGCTTTCCAATATTAATAAGGGGCCGCCGCATCAGCGGAATGAAAACTTTGTGTCTGACTACACATATCATACACACACACGCACACAGAGAGACACGCGCAAATTACAAAAGTTCTCTGCTGCTCTGCTCTGAAAGTTACTGATAAACTTCGCATTTGTCTTGCAGAACATCAAATCATTTCGTTTTCTCACCTTCAGCTGCGACGCTTTCTAATCATCAATAAACATACACAGGCACGCACGCACTCACACTCACACGGACAATATACATAAACATATACATACACACACACACACACACACATACTATATATGTATATATATAACTGCTATACATAATATCAAAGCTATCTCGCTTGTTGTCATTGTTGTTGCTGTTGCCGTTGCTGTTGCTGTTGCTGTTGCTGTTATTGTTTGTGTGGTTGCGGCATGGTAAAACGTGAACAAAAAAACAAAAAAAAAACTTTTTCTCACTCACCGTTGGTGGCATCGCTGTTGGCATTGTAGGCGCCACCGCTGCTAAAGCTGTGTAGCATATTCATTTTTGGAGGGTTCGCGATACGTGCTACGCCGCGAGGCAGGCTCCCGATTCCTGCTACTGCTGCTGCTACTGCTGCTGTTGTTACTGTCTGTTGCTGCTGCTGCTGCTGCTGCTGCTACTGCTACTACTGTTATTCTTGTTGTTGTTTTTGCCTTCACTTTTTGTTCGTATCTACGTCTGTCTGTATGTATGTGCGTAATTCTTTGGGCAAATATTTTCAGTTTCAGTTTTGTTTATGCGTCTTCGTTGTTATTTGCTCCACACACACACACACATTCCCGCTCTCTCTCTCTCTCTCTCTCTTGTTAGCTTTCTCGTTCTGTCTGCTGCGCGCTGTATTCGTGCCTGCTTCTTCACTCGCTGTACGCTGTTCGCTGTTCCGTTATGCCAACTGCTGCTGTTGTTTTTGTTTTTGTTGGAGTTTTACTTTCAAATTTCTTATTATATTTTTCTTGCAATTATTTTGCAAAAAATCAAAATCAAAATAAATAAACAGCAAAAATGATATTGTATAAAAATCTATATTCGTTGTATTCGAATTTGACAAAAATTTCATTTGTTATTCTCTTCGCTGCGGCATACAGGTGTAATACACACACACACACACACTCATGGAGGCGCACGCATGCTAGATTATGTATATATGTTACTCTTGCTGCTGTTGTAGTTGCTGTGATTGCTGCCGTTGCTGTTATTGTAAAAGCGTCGTCCAAAAATAATTACGCATTTTGGCATATGTGCATATGCGCATGGGATCTGTATGAGACTGCGTGCCTGTGTCCATATGTATTTGTGTATTTACATATGTCTGTATGTATGTATGTGTATGCGTTCATACCACACTCCGGACTCTGTGATGTTTTTTTTTTTACATTTCAGCTGGCTTGCGCCGCGCTCTTCTCGTTCCTGCTGTTCAATTTGTTGCTGCTGCTGCTCTTGTTGTTGTTGTAGGTAACGGACGAATATTTAGCTGGCGGGCCCGTTATGCACAGTTCATTGTTGTTGCATACTTTCTTGGACCATCTGTCTCACACCATTTTCGCCTCCACACTCAGTGTGCGTGCATGCGTTTGTGTGTGTGCGCGTGCCTTGCGCGTCTGTCCGTATTTCTGTTCGTCTGTTCGCTGTTGTCGTCCGTTTGCCAGCAGCTTCGTTTGTGTACTAACGGCAACTGATTGACACTCACAAGGCAAAGTAGTAGTTGTGGCTGCCAGTCGCATTACACCGAGTATCGGATGTCGATAAATTACGATAGACGTAACGGAAATTGCGGAAATTGATGTAAATTTCAAATTGTTGAAACGCTTATTGCCCTGAACTAGAATTCAATTTTACAACAATTTTCTTTTAGGAAATGACTTGTATTAAAAGTTCAATCACTTTTAATGATAATTAATAATGTTAGTGGGATATTAAATTTTTCGAAGATGTAAAAGTGAAATAAATTTAATTTAAAAATTATTTTTTAGGAAATTATTTATTCAAAACAAATGGAATTTAATTTCTAAAACAATTTTTTTTAGAAAATAATACACGAATATGAATTTATATTTTTTAGGTAATTATTTGTTAGGCATTAAATATTCTAGCACAAATACAAAATATTATTTACATTTTTCGAAATTGAAAAACAAATTTGTTAGGAAATTAATAAATAAATAAAAAACAATTTATATAAAAAAAGTGTAATATGATATAGAATAATAATGCATGCAAATTTTATGTATTAAATAATTTAAATAATAACAAAATTTAATTTACATTTTTCCAAATTTTGAAAATAAAAACCATAATATTTTTATATACATTTTTCAAATCATTTGCTTGAAACAAAATTAATTTGATTTTAAAATAAATAAAACATTATTGATTAATTTTAGGAAATTAATTACATTGCGACTTCGATTATTTTAAAAATAATATTAACTTTGAAAAGAGTGAATTTAATTTTTATTATACTCTTTTTTTTTTAGGAAATTATTTACTTTAAACTAAATTAACTTAATTTATTTATTTCACACAAAGTTCATTAATTTAAAAATATTTTTTTGTATAGAAAATTATAGAATAATATAATATTACATTTTTGTTTATATTTTTTAAAACTTTTTGTAAATTCTGTATTTATTAATTATTATTATTATTATTTATAAATTAATAAATTATTATTAAATTATTCGACCAATACAAATTATTAGTTACAACAATTATAAAACTAAAAAGTATTTAATTTTAAATTAAATTGTTTTGGAATTATTTACTTGAAACAAAACGAATTTTAATCATTAAATTTTTTACTAAATTATTTTTGCTAGGCATTAAAATATTTTAATAAAATATTTTTATAATTAATTGAATATTTTTGTGAAGAATTAAAATATTTTAATAAAAATATTTTTATAAATGTATTTAATAAATACATTTTATCAAATAAATATTAATTATAAAAAATATTTTATTAAATAGAAAATCAAATATTATGAAACTCTCTGAATTTATAAATTCACAATGCAAACAATTTGCAGCAAGTTGATTGCTGCAATCAAATTTGCACGTTTGAACACGAGTGCAAACTGTTTGCGGCAACTTGTTTTGCTCGTCGTCAGAATACAGAGTTTGCCGTTAAGTTGGTTGCGTCAGCTGCTTGCATGGTTGCATGTGCTGTTTGCTTTCAGTCGCAATATTGCAGCAAGCAAAGCAAAATGTGGGATCGCGAGAAAACTATTGAATTAATTGAATTGTACGAGAATTTTGCAGTTTTATGGGATGTTTCGTCAGCAGACTATAAAAATAAGTATAAGAAGCAAAATGCTTATCGCGAAATTGCTGAAAAATTAGAGAAAACTGATGATGAAATAAAAACAAAAATTCATCATTTGCGCACTCAATTTTTGCAAGAGGTGCGCAGAGCAAAGCAAAAAAAGAGTGGCCAGGGTGCATCGGACAACTATACGAGCAAATGGGAGTTTTTCGATGCGCTTAAATTCATTAAAAATGATGACGGACATAATTATAAAATTGAAAATTTGGTAAGTAATACAATTTATTGAAAATATCAGAGTAATTGCTTATTGCTTATTTCATATATGTTTATATTGCCATGACACTTCACCATCAGTATCTAAGTGAAAGCGACGTTAACACAATGTTCTTAGAAGAGGCATCAAATTCAGCTAATTCGTCAATAACATTTGATAACGTACCAAGTGCATCCAAAGAAACAAAAAGAAAACGTGACGAAATAGAATGTAAGCTGGAAGATCGGCTTATTAAAAAGGCAAGCGCTTTATTCGATAAGCCAGCGGATGACCATCAGGTTTTCGGTGATTTCGTTGCATCTGAGCTCAGATTGATGAAATCAGACCAAAATAGACTTTTGCTTCGCAGAAAAATTCAGAGAGCTATTTTGGAAGTATCGGAAATTGATAGCGAGGAAACTTTTACCAAGAAGAAAATAAAAAGATAATGCATATATAATTTACATACTTACTTTAAGATATTCTCTTTTAAGGAATCAGAAAATGATATGAATCACCTGTAAACAATATTAATTAAAAGTTCATAAAAATGTTAATTATATTTAATACATACAAGTGGCTAAAAAACGCAATGTCAGGGCTTTGCAAAACAAAAATTGATTGAAGCAAGTAATTTTTGCATGCAATATTTGCATTGGTGTGAACATTTGTGCAAACTTTTGCTGCAAATTATTTTTAACTTGCTGCAAATTGTTTGCATCATGTCACTCAAGAAAGTGCGAGTGAGGAAGCGAGTGCAGTTGCATAGTGCGAACTGAGCGAGTGAGAGAGTGAGAGTATAAGCAAGTAAATGAAAAGAACAAAGAGGGCGAATAGACATTTAGATTGCATACTGATAACTAATATTTTCAACACTCGATACTTAATATGTTTCATAAGAATTTCTATTTTATTTCAAAGTAAACAATAAAAGTGGTAACAATATACATACAATGCTGGCAAGTAAACAAAAGGCGACAATTTCAATATAATCTAAATGATGTTTATACAAAGAGGTTTTCGGCGGAATGTCACTCCCCAAGTACATATATAATATATAAACATATATATACTTTATATGTTAAGTAACGACAATGGCATCGCCACAAGTCAAATGCTGCTGCTGCTGCTCTGGTTTATGCTCCGTTTCAGTGGGCAGGCGTGTGATGTAGATTCCGAATCTCATTTTGCCGCTCTGCATGCGGGCAATGGTCGTGAGGGTCTCTGGGGAACGTTCGCCCGTGCGCTGATTGATGCAGATCATGTCGCAGCGCTGGCAGGGTCCGTCCACTTGGAAGTAGATGTCGCCGATGCGCAGCTGCGTGTAGGCCAGCTCCTCGAAGGGTGTGCCCGTATCGATGATGATGTTGGCACGAAAGCGATCCACAGTCTCGTCCAGCGACTCCTCGAACTGCAGCGAACGCACCGAGGCACGATTGACGAGCAGAAACTGGGCCTGATTCACCAGGCTCAGCTGATGCTGCTGTGTGCCAGGCGCGCTGCGCTGCGCCGACTGACGCAATAGACGCACGCCCTCCAGCCCCAGGTTCTCGCTTAGCCAAGTGGCCACCTCATCGCCGCAGTCGTAGCCCTCGATGGGCTGGCGACACACCTTGCTGTGGCAGCGCGCCGAGTTGGCCGCTTGAACGCTCAGCGAGAGTGGAACGGCGCAGCTGGATTGGCCGTAATGCAGCTCCAGTTGATCGTCCACAATGCGTGGTTGTATCAGGCACAGATCCGTGCAGCGTTTCTGAGTCAGCGCCATGCCATTCATGTCGACGATCATCCACTCGCGATCGTACTGCAGGCCCTGCTGCGTCAGGGGCCAGCCCTTTGACGATGTACTCGACTCGATCTTGAAGGCCGCACAGGATTTCACCGGATAAATGGCCAGCTGCAGGAGACGTGGTCGCAGACGTTGTGCCCGCTGCTGCAGCACCTTGGGCAACAGCTCCGCCTGCTGCTCAATGAAACTGAAGCGTTGCTGCGGCTTCGCGATTACCAGATAGCTGCTGCGCAGCATTTGCAGGAATCGATCGACATCCTGGATGCGCGTCATGTAGCCAAAAGAGACACGCACAGCGCCCGTGGGCTGGCCATCCAACAGATCAAAGTAGTCGCCACAAATGCGTCCGGCGCGCTTATAAATCGCATCCATTGTCTCATCGTTCAGGTTTAGGAAGCGCTGGCAGGCGCCCAAATTGCAGAAGCAGCCGGTGCGCAGCAGCACCCGATGTAGTGCAGCCATGCAGGCGACCTCGCCAAAGCCCACATGATCCCCAGCATCGGTGCGAACATTAAAGGCGACGGTGCCGCCCTGTTTGCTCCGATCCTCGTAGCCCGCATGGTTATAGAGCGTGACGAGCGGTGCTCCATTGGGATGCTTTAGCAACTTTAGCTGCTGTTCACAGTAGCGCGCCAGGCCATGGACATGCCTGGAGATGCGCTCAATGCTGCGACCGGGCACCAAACGTTCCAGCGTGCGAAAGCCCTGCAACAGCTCCACAATGGACAGAAACGGTAGAGTGCCATCCTCGAAGCGCTCGTGGAATGTGCTGCGCAGCTGATGCTCCATGCTGTGTGGATAGGCATAGTTAATGGTGCCGCCACCATAGAAACGCTTGCGCAGCACCTCTGCGCCCCGCCGGCTCACCAGCAAACCGCCGACGCCCGTGGGATAGCCAAAGATCTTGTAGAAGCTGAGGCAAACGAAGTCCGGACGGAAGCGCTGCAGATCCAGCGGGCTGCTGGCGGCAAAGGCAGCCGCATCCAAGCAGACATAATAGTTGCTAGCGACTTGCTCCACCGCTGCCGCTGTTGGCTGAGAGTCTTCGCTCCAGATGCACTTGCCCAGCCGTTGCAGGCCGCTCCTTTGTATCTGCTCAATGACCGTCAAGGGCATCTTGTAGCCACTGAAATTGCACTGCGCCGAGAAAGTAACCAGAGAATTCGGCTGCGGTGTGGCAGCTGTAGTTGCAGCTGGTGCTGAGCTGGGCTGCTCCACAGCATTAAGTTCAATGTCTTCCTTAGTGAGCATATAGATGCCCTTTGCTTTGACCAGCTGGCGCATGCCGAGCACCGAGGTGTGATTCTCCTGGCAGTAGTGGAAGTTGCCATCGCGGGCGAAATCAAAGTGCTCGGCCACCAGACGCAGTGCAGCCGTTGCATTGGCCGTGAACACAACATGATAGTCATCGGCGTTCGTATTGAAGAACTCGAGAATTCTGCAAGAGATGATGAGTAAACATATATCACATCAACTGCCTAATAATTGGCCATCATAACAACCTCTTACCTGTAGCGCACCTGATCCACATAGTCGCCGGTGGCGCGACAGGTGTGCGGATTGCAGATAACATCACGCTGCAGCTGCTGCGCTGCATTCAATACTTGGCTCTCGGCATAGAGCGTTGTGCCCGCATGGTCGAGGTAGGTGCTCTCTGGTGTGAGAAGCGTATCATTCAATGGGTTTTCTTATCAGTGTCAGTGTATTTCATCAGTGCATTCAATTGCTGTCCACCACTTACCTGCTAATCTTGTAAACTCTTTGTCGATAAGCGCCTGCTCCGCGGCTGTAAACTCGGCTATGTACTCGACCATTATTGCGCATTTGACTGAGGCTCCAGCGTTATTTATGGCCGCAAATCAGAGTTAGAGCGCGACCGGCAATTATAGAGATGTTACTCGATAATTACATGTATTTAAAAATAAGTTATCATTTGATCGCTATGGCAGGAAAAACAATGCATATCGATAGGCTTGAATTAGTAATAAGCATATCGATAAGCTTAAAATGCGTATCGATAGATTGCCGCAATTTTTAAAGCCGCAGACTACAATTTTAATTTGAAAAATGTAAGCATATTGTTTTTAACTAAATTTCTAAATATGTAATATGATAAAAAGCATATTTCAAAGATCGCTATCCTAGCTGTAAATGCATGCATTGTTTTTAATAAAATTCTTCAATAAATAATTTGTAATTATGCACATGCTTTTCAAATAAATAATAATTGAATATGTGGCTTTATTTTTATATTTAGTAAATATTTTAAATTACATAGTTTTTAATTCATCTAATAAATAATAATCTTACATTTCTACAAGGCTACAAGGTTGTGTTTTTTTAAAGCACTTTTAATGCAATTAATCATAATATTATATAAAAATAAAATATTTGAAAATTTTCATCACTTTTATAATTGTTAGTTTTTTTTACGATTTTGTTTACATTTCTTCAAATTCAATGAGCATTCTCAGTTACAATTTGTATTTTGAAAATAAAAAATAATAAAAATTGTCTCTCTCAATTGTTAGTGCTGTAAAATACTAAAACTATTGTATTCGTGCCGCCTAAAAGTGTCATCGCACTATCGATGACAAGCAGCTGCTTTCGACTAACTGTAAAGGCCATCGCCCAAGCCTGTTGTTTTTTTTTTTTACTTTTGCAAACGTTTAATAATTGGAGAGCCAAAAATGCCCAAGGAGAAATCGCGACATCGTAGTCGCAGTCGAAGTCGTAGCCGACACCAGAAGAGCTCAAGCTCCAAGCACAAACACAAAAGCAGCGGCGGCAGCAGGCATCGGGACAGATCCACAAGTGAATTGGAACGTGGTCGGCATACAGAAAGGGAGAGAGAACGGGAACGAGATCCAGATCGTGCCAGGGAACGGGATCAGGAACGTGGAAAGGAACGCGACTCAGACAGGCATCATCACAAGCGCAAGGAGAAGCGCAGCAGGAGTCGACAACGTAGCTCCAAACGAGATAAAGATCACAAAGTGCGTCGTGCACGTTCCTCCGCATCCTCGAGCTCAACCGCGTCCACTTCATCATCCTCATCATCGGCAGCGAAGCACAAAGATCAAAGGCCTGCGCCCAAACGCGGCACTGAAATGAATTCCATAAAGTTGCTGCAGACGCTGGAGGAGCGTCGTCTGCGCGAGCAACAGGAGCGCCAGCGTCTCAAGGAGGAGATCAAGGCAAAGGAGACGCCCGAGGAGAAACGTGCACGCCGACTGCGCGAGAAGCAGGCGAAAGAGCAGCGCCGTCGCCAGCGCATGGGCTGGGACAACGAATACCAGACGTATTCCAAGAGGACAATCCCTTTGGTGACTCCAATCTGACCTCAACCTTCCACTGGGGCAAGAAACTCGAGGTAGAGGGTCTGTCCAATCTGTCCTCCAAGACGGTGGAGGTACTGTCGCTCCAAAAGCAGCTCGAGAACCGTCGTGAGCTGGAGAAGGTAAAGAAGCTACGTCAGGAGCGTGAACTGGAGCGGCAGGCGCGCGAGGATGAAGCCATGCAGCAGCAGCGCGCCAAGGAGGCAGTCCAGTTCCGCGAGTGGCAGCGCCAGGAAGACCAATTCCACTTGGAGCAAGCGCGTCTACGCAGCGAGATTCGCATCCGTGATGGACGCGCCAAACCCATCGATCTGCTGGCTCAATATGTGGCCTCCACGAACATGGATACGGATCTAGAGGAAACCCTAGAGATGCAGATGCACGAGCCGTACATGCTGCTCCATGGCCTGCACATCGATGAGCTGGAGGATCTGCTGGTGGACATCAAGGTGTACGAGGAGCTGGAGCAGGGCAAGCACATTGACTTCTGGAACGACATGGTCACCATTGTCCAGGATGAGCTGAAGAAGCAGCTGAAGATTCAGCAGAGCGATGCGAACTCGCTCAACCAGCGCCGTGATGGCATCCACCAAAGCGTCGTCAAGGATGTGGCGGACATCTTCCGGGGCAAGAATGCCAAGCAGCTGGAGGAGATGCGCCACCGCATTGAGGCCAAGATTAGCGGCCGTGCCGATGGCGTGGACATCAGCTACTGGGAGAGCCTGCTCTCGCAGCTGAAGGCGCATATGGCGCGTGCCCGGCTGCGGGATAGGCACCAGGCGCTGCTGCGTGAGAAACTGCAGCAACTGAAGCGCGAACCCGATCCGCCCACTGTGGTGGAGATTCATTCTCCCACGTCGCAGTTGTCGGTGAAGCAGGGAACGGATGACGAGATGGAGACGGAAATTAAAGAAGAAGAGGAGCAGCAGCAGGAGGAGGACCGGGACTCAGAGCAGTCTCCAGATGAGGAGGAGGATGATCCAAATGCCGACAGTTCGCTCAAGGATCTGGAGCGCGCCTGCCAATTGTATAAACAGGGCAACTACAGTCCCAACTATATACGGGAAGAGGACTTCACCGGCCGCCGGCTGACACCCGCCGATGAGGACCACATCGACGGCGGCCTCTATGCGGACAGCGATGATGAGGAGCGTCTGCAGCGCCAGCGTCTGCTCTTTGTGCATCCGGAACGCCTAGATGCGACAGAGCTGACGCCTCAGGAGCTGCGCATGCGTGGTGAGGCGCGCAAGGGCATGCAAGGCGACGAGGCGGAGTTCAGTGTGGAGACCACACTGGACCCAGTGCCTCAGCTGGCCACGGACAAGTATCGGCCGCGCAAGCCACGTTACTTCAATCGCGTGCACACCGGCTTCGAGTGGAACAAATACAATCAGACGCATTACGACATGGACAATCCGCCGCCCAAGATTGTGCAGGGCTACAAGTTTAACATCTTCTACCCGGATCTCATGGACAAGTCGCAGACGCCGCAATATTTCCTCACACCCTGTGCAGACAATGGGGACTTTGCTGTGCTGCGCTTCCATACGGGGCCGCCGTACGAGGACATTGCCTTCAAGATCGTCAACCGCGAGTGGGAGTTCAGCTATAAACGTGGATTCCGTTGCCAGTTCCACAATAATATCTTCCAGTTGTGGTTCCACTTCAAGCGCTATCGCTACAGGCGATAAACACAGATCCCTTTATTTGCTGTCCCTTTTTTTTTTATTAAATAAATATATTTGCTAGTATTTAAATATTTGGTATTTTTGATGGTAATGGTAGTTTAACATATTTCAGCTGTAATTCCACTTCAAATGTTAATCAGACACGTCCCCATTATATACTAACTTTATAACAAATATAATTAGTATATTGTATTTATTTGGTATTTAGTATTTTAGTTGTTTGTTTCCTTTGGACTTTTAGCTACAACTATGGTTTCCATCAAGTATTTAGTATATACTAAGTTTGGATTTCTCTACATGATGCTGCAGTCCTTGATGGGCGCCTGCTGAACCGGCTGCAAAGCCTCGCCGCGCTCCGCTCGCTGCACCTGGACCAGCACACTCTCGTGCTGGGGAAAGGCCATGCTGGCCAGCTTGGAGTGCACCAGCTGATCGTCGATGGTCACCTCGAAGGCGCCGCGTCGTCCCTGATGGCAGGAGACCTGCACGCCCGGCGCCGCATCCACCAGAAACTGACGCAGCAGCTGGCACTGCAGCGAGAAGTTACAGGTTCCACTGTGAAGACATACTAATAAATACTCCTATTTAATCCACTAATTCATTCCGGCTAACCAGTATTCTACATCCACTGTGACCATTGCATAAACCACAACAAACCGCCGATTAGTGGTAGTCCTCTCAATAAATTATATATGTGCATAAACCAAAAGAATATTCCGCTAAATAATTTATATAAATATATTGAAAAATTGTATGACTGCATAATTATAAATTAAAATTCACTTAACTTTGCAAATTTAGCTTCATATCTGATTTTATATTATTAAATCTAATTTAATAAATTTAAAAATCACTTTCCCATATATACTGTAAATAATATACATTTACATTTACGTTTATTTAAAACTCTATTTTAATATTGTTTCATGTAAATGTATGTCTCTAGTTAATGTTAATCAACAAAATTCAAATTTTATATTCATTTACCTACTTATTTAATAGAAAACAATCCCAGGGAATGCCTTTCATACGAAATATCGTTGAAATTTGCTATTATCGATATTTTACCGAATTTAAATGCAAAAAGAAAAAAAAAAAAGAACAGTGTTGTTAAATACTATGCATACAAGAGATGGGAGCCTCTCAGCCTTTATTAGCGCGCGCACGCAGCAATGTTTTGCAGGCGGCATTGTGTGTCTTCAGCGGTAGCTCATCTGCAAAGCAGGAGAGGATTAGACATTGATTAGGCATAAGAATGCTGTAATTACTTACATATCTTATGGTCGCCCTGCACTGGCAACAGCACCGGTAACTGCTCCGGTCGGGAACACACAAATACATAGGGACTATCGGACTCGCCCCTGGGGATAGAGTTCGCGATATTCCTCCTGGGGCAAACAGCTCTCCACGTTCACACAGCCCAGCAGGCTGCTGGTGGGATAGTGTGTGGGAAATTGTATATTATTATCTAAAATGAAAGTATTATTCGCGTTGATCTCGTCAAGCTTTAACCCAGCGCTCACCATTGTAGAGCTCACGATAGAATTGCTCCAGTTGAGCAATGTCATCGGCATGCGGCTCC